>JAULKJ010000001.1:5032942-5044256 GCA_032355405.1 Rubia balearica
TTTCAAAATATGAGGGCTTCAAACGCTGTACTTTTTTTTGTGGGGCTAAAACTCTTCGTTTGAGGGGTTTTAGGGGCCAGAAAAAACGTTTTAGTCTTAATTGAATTTTATATTGTAGGCCAGAATCCAGTTCGACTATTTTTTTTTCTGAATTTAATTTGAAATTTTGAAAACACTATTTCAATTTTACCGGAGAGTTATGACCGTAAATTCTGCTGAGTAAAATGGTTGGACAAAATACATTTTCCTCTTAAATTATCATCATCAAACTTCCTCCCTATGAAAGATAAAAAGTAGTATTTCAAAAATAGATATTATAATGAATTTAGGGGTCGTTTGGTTCAACGGGAAAGGGAAAGCAATCAGGAAAGGAAAAGGAAAAGAAAGGAAAGAAATAACCCTATTTTTTAAAGAAAAAGACTCGTATGAGACCGTCTCATCATAAGTTATGGTGGGACAAAGTAATGAGTACAGTTTTGAAAATTACATAATGTACCCCATGTCATTTCTCATATTTATATAATTGTATTTAGACCCTCCATCTCACAATAAGAATGAGTGAGACCGTCTCACTCAAGTCTTTGTATTTTTTTTTTAAATTGGGTTGGTTAAATTGTGGAAAGGGAATCAAATTATTTCTCATTTCATTTGTTACTGTTTGGTTCACACTAGGGGAAAAAATAATGTCTAGCATTATTTATAAAATATCATACATAAGTATAAATTATTTCACATTATCAAATCTTCTAAAAAATATAAAGGTATTTCATGAATTATTGTCATATCTACCTCATATAAAAAAAATATTTAATATAAAATATGTAGTTCATCATCTTTAATTTTTTCATAAATATTTTATTTACATATTGTCACCTTTGCATTTTTTTAATTTCATATCACATGCGACGTATTGATTTAAAAATATGCAGTTCATTTTATATAAAAATGTGCTATCTTTTAAGAATGGACATCTAGAGGATATCATTTGAAAAAACATAAAATCGATGCAAATCTAAAATATTACATAATGTATTATATCCATCAACACATAAATATTTTTTTAATAAAATAATTATATTTATAACTCATAAATTGATTATTCAACATCGAAAACCATATTACACATATATATCACCACCTCCATCAAAAGTATCATAACCAAATTTAAACTTCACATATTGGCTTTTCATTTGGGTAGGACAGCGGTAAAAAATTCAATTTATTTTGGTGACCTCTATAATATAATAATATTTATGAAATATAATATTTTTTTATAAAAATTGTATAAATGTTAATTTTATTAATATTCCACCCATACACAACTCGAAAAGTAAAATTATAACATTAAATTTTATGTACAAAATTAAAAAAAATTGTCTTAAATTTAACTAAATTAAAGCATAAAATTACTATTTGTATTATATAATTATAAAATAATAGTATTTATGTAAAAATAATATAACTATTATTCATTGTATAAAGGTAAAAAATAATAATTTTTTAGTGTAAAAAAATCATATAAAATTATAGTTTTATTTAATTTGACCTATATATAATACAAAAATAAAATTATAATATTTTAATTGAAAGCATAATCATAATTTTTAATTTGATAATAAATATAAAGTATTTTTTTTGTGGAGTTGAGAAAACAAGAGGAAAATGGAAGACTAGTGGATGGCTACAAAGAGGAGGGAAAGGGATCTCAATCCCATGGTAAAACCAGGAATCATGTTTCTATGCTTCAATATCTAGAATAAAGGAAGGTGTTTCTATGCTCCTTTTGATAAGAACCAGTTTAGGGCAGCTAAAGATCCCATAAGGCAATGACGTCCTTGGCCAAATTGGGGTGATGCATTTTGAGGATGGCGTGGATCTTCTAAAGATTGACCTATATCCCTCTGATGGATACCATAAACCCTAAAATTTCCATCCTTTATTCCAATGGTGCATTTGGATGGATTGTGCTTCAGATTAGTACCTCGGAGCAGATTAGACATCTCATTAAGTTGCCGCAAAAGTTAGTGTGAAATTTTCTCTTGACCCTTATCTCATCCACGTACATCTCAATGTTTCTACCGACTTGTTCCTTTAATATTTTTTCCACCAAGTGTTGGTATGTAACTCCAACATTCTTGAGCCCAAATGGCAATTTTTCTAACTGAATTTCCCCATCTTTGTGATGAATGAGGTTCTATCCTTGTCCTTCCCTATCATAGATTTGATGATAACCTCTATTGGCATCGAAGAGTGTTAACACCTGGTATCCATTTATAGCTTCAATGAGCTGATTCATCGGAGGGAGCGGGTAGCTTTCCTTTGGGCAGCATTCGTTGAAGTCGGTGGAGTCAATGTACATTCTTCATCCTTCATCATGCTTGTTAACCATAAACCATATTAGCTAACACTCTGGGTTGACCACTTCTTTAATCACATTTACTTTAAGTAGTTTTGATGGTTGCCTCCCTTTCAGGAGTGATGATTCTCCTCTTTTTGTGTTATGGGCTTGATTGTGGGGTCAATGTTGAGGTGCTGCATTACCAAATATGTTGGGATCCCTGTTAAGTCAGAAACAAGCCACAAGACAACATCAAAATATTCATCGAGTAGAAGTTTTAATTGTTCTTCATCTGATATGGTAAGGCTTGACCAATTTCCACCGTTCCTGGCGATTGGACAAGTATTTTCACCACGTCAGTGGGTGAAACTTCGGTCGTCTCTTTGTGGATTGTGCTAATTGTCCCCGTCTTATTGATATTCTTCCAAGCTATCATCATTCAACGATGAGTTATTGCTTCATTTCCCCTTACTGAGTCAATACCAATTTTTGTTGGAAGTTTCTTTATTGTATAATATGGTGACCTCATGGCTTTATATTGTCTCATCCACGGTCAACCCAAGATCAGGTTGAAATTCGGGGGGAATCTATGACAGTGAAATTGCAATCAATTTTCCTGCTTTTTCCTCTTCACCGAGGGTTACGGGTAAGGTGATCACCTTTATTATAAGCTCTGCACTACTGGTAAACCGGATAATAGTGATATAGGCCTTTGCAATTTTATCCTGCAAAGCCCTAAACGATTAAAGCGGGTAGTAAACATGACTTGTCTGTGATTCCAAAATCAACAAAGATTCTTTTCCCCAGGGCATCTCCAATATCGGCAGATACCACCTTACGGGGCAGGGCTGGGTACCACATCGGGCCTTGAAAGTGTGATAGTTCCGTCCCTCCTGTTATCCTGCAATATTTTTACTTGGATTGTGCTGAGTTCTTTACCCTATGTGAGTTATGGTGGATCTTAGTCATCCCACTGATTATATTTACGGGCACATAGTTCTGTGATGCTTCATTCATTTTATCAGTACCTCGTTGTCTTTGCCTTGAATTTCGTTCTTAGTTATGACCCTCATATCGGTCACTTGAGGTCGTGAGGTTAGGACATATATCTGGAGCATTCCATTCTTGCTGCATCTTTCAATTTTTCCCTTAATATGAAAGCACTCGTTAGTTTCGTGCCTCTTGACCTTATGGAAGTCGCAGTAATCATTGGAATTTAATATATGTACTAGAACAAGTTGGTCAACCGCACAAACCACAGTTAGCCAATCTCTCTTGCAACAAACCCCACCTACCAGGACTCATGGTGAAGCCACTTGCTGATCTTTAGCGACGAATCCCTCTGGCCTCTCTCACAAACCCTAGAATCGGTGACCTATCTCATAACTAACCTCACACCTCCAGTTGGTCGCGAAACCACCGGTCTGCTAAACTCGATAGAACCTTACCATACTCGTGCGAGAGAACTATCAATGGTTCCTTCAACCGGCACCACGTTGTCCCTGAATATACTCAAATATGGATTCCTTCACTTTTTGTCGGGGCAGTTAGAGAGCGGACATACAGTCCACCGCAGTTCCACCAAGCCCGTATTCCTAGCCATTATCGAATCCACCGCTTCTCTCGAGGACAAACTTCACTAGAGTCGTTGGACTGATGCCTAATTATTGTGATAATGTGTAATTAATTACTGATTATATGTGAATAACTGGATTGTACTTTATCTTGTCATGTTAAATTTGACTGCGTGCTACTTAATTACTTATCTGTGTTTATCGGTGTCCCCGACGAGATTGGAGTTTGGTCTAGATCGGCGGGGAATGGTATTGATCGAAGCGGACGCCTAGATCAGCTACTCATGGCATTTCTGGTATGCTAGCATAACCATCTATTACTGATACGAGCTCGTAACTGAACATATTGGGTGTGGTTGACAGATCTGGATTTCTGGATCGTGATAGCTTTCAGGCACTACTGTAGGGTTTATGCCCTGATGCCAGTCACAGTAGCCATTTAACGAATTTCAACTTTATTTCAGCGAAAAAATTGAGACCCAACTTACTGGAAGAATCAAACATTTCCCAACATTTTTGCCAACAAATTTACCAGCCATCGCCCCCCGACTCCCCAAAATCATTAGTCATTTTTAACAACTTCACTGGAGAACTACACCAACGATCACCGGCAGACCATTAAGAACTTCTGCCCAAAACCCTTACAAACTAAATGGATTTAATTTAAATTTCAACTAAAACTAAAAACACAAAGTATTAAAATAGTGTAAGATCATATATCACAAAGCATTATGAGGTAGGCCTGAGAAACTATCCATGGATTGACCATGGTCACTCTATAAGATGGTTTTTATGAGAGATAGATCATGCATGGATGGAACAGTAACGATGTTGGTGAGTCACAAGGTTTGAGAAAAACCCCTTACTCATGGGCTCGTATGGCGTGCATGGCTAAGATACCTTCACCTGGAGTGGTACCAAGGTCTGTTAGTGCATCAATCTTAACGAATGTAACAGTGTGAGATTATGTGTTTCGAGGATCATGGTGTTGGCGGGATGGATCCCTACTTTTGTGAGATATCTATTAGGGAGTTGAGAATATTTATCTTTGGGTTTTGCAATGGTCGAGTGTCATTTCTCCTAGCATTACAAGCAACCAACTCCACCATGAAGAGAGAGCTCCATTGAGATTGAAGGAAGTTGTCGAACCCCGCCAATCTAAACCTGGGGTACTCCTTCTCGGTGGCATTTAATCATATGCAATTATTATTCCTGCCATAGTTCGCGATAAGGGTTGGGTTTCTAATTCTACCACCATTGCTAGGGGTGGGCAAAAAAACCAAAAACCGAAAACCGAATCGAAAATCGAATTATCCGAATTTGAATAACCCGAACCATATTTAAAATACGGTTTTTGGATAACCGAATTGAATAAACCGAATTTTGAATATGGTTTTTGGTTTGGTTTTGGATATAGAAATTTAAACCGAAAACCGACCCGAATACCGAATTGTAAATAAATAAATATTATATATATATATTAATATAATGCTAATAAATTTTAAATAGAGAATTTTAATTACAAAATTTTGGGCCATTTAAATAAGTGTAACTTCTGAACTTGCTTGGCCGTTCCTAAGCCCAACTGAAGAAGCCCAAAAAAGTGCCACAAACCCTAATTAGTAAACTATATAAAAGGCTATTTCATTACCTATCTCATCTGAATAATACAAAGCAGCCTCCTTATTTTATTTCTACAAAACCCTATCCTGTCAATTGCTCATTCCTTTCCCCCCATCACCTCTGCGTATTTTGTTTTCCCCATCTCTTTTCTTCACCCACCACCGCCTCCTACAACTGCCTCACGACCGCTACAACCACCTAATCGAGCTTTCCATCACCTCTTCATTTGCGCCACAGTTAGATCTCTCCTCGCACCATAATTGGTCCAAACTGCTGGATCTCTCGTTGCACCACCATCGGTCCACCACCTCTGGATCTCTCCTTGGGCCAGTCCATTCTCAATGTGTCGTAAGCGTTCTCAGTGCTTCACCATCTCTGCGCATCATCACCGTTTCCCTTCCTCAAGTTTATTCCAGATCTATAGGTTCTAGAAGTTGGTTTTGCTGTGATGTTAATATATTATTTCTTGTATATTAATTTTCTAGATTTTCTTGTAAATAAATGAACTCGAATTTTTATTTCTGGGTTGATAATATTCGGATTAAACGATTTTGTTCGGTTTTAAACCGAAATCCGAATTCTGAATTTGGTTCGGATAACTCGAGTTTTTCGGATTTTCAGGTCGGATTCGCTTTTGGGGTTTTCAAGGGTCAACCCGAATAACCCGAACCAAATAACCCAAAAACCGAATAAACCGACCCGACGCCCACATTGCGCACCTCGATATGTAAAACATGAGCCTCAAAATCACATAAGTTGAACCTCGAATCATTACAAACAAACCTCATCAGACTACAAAATCTTAAAGAACATTCAAACTGCAATTTTAAAACAATAAAATTCACACAACAACAAAAAAAATAGACGAAATTTAACACATAAGACACATCAAATCCAGAAAAAAGTAGAAATCCAAAAATAGAGGGAAAATGAACTAAAACATGACATGAAACATCAAAAACATCATCGCACAAACATTAAATCCAAAAATAAAATAGAAAACCCAACCCGAAACATGTTCCAACCGCGATTTGGAAGGAGAAACGTCATCACGCTTTATGCGAACCATGTTCTTCAACAAAAAACGAAGAACACACTAGTTAGGGCAAAACACACAGTAAATACACGCAGGTGAACCGAAATCAAAGAATGAAAAAAACAAAGAAATTAAGCATACCCAATGTATATCCGGCAAAATGCAGCAATTCGCAACAATGTCCGGCAAAAGTTGATAGTTCCCGGCGGTTTACTGCGTGTGAAATGTGTGTTTTTGGGAAATTGAAAATAAAATTGAAAATCACAATTTAATATCACAAAATTTAAGCACAGGTTAAAAATTCCTAAATGCAGGTAAATTTAGTGAAGAATTTACTATATTATCCTTAATTAGTTTTAATCTTAGTTAAATTTTGATTATTTAACTTTAGTTCTCATCAACCATCACTATTCAAAATTGATCCACAATAAAAATTATAATTACAACAATACCTTAACAATTAGATTACCTTAATAATTCCCGCGATCTTCAAGTTTGATTTTAAACTCGTCGGTACACAGATTATTTATTGCAAGTATACCTGAGCACTAAGGATACCTGCAATGAAGCAATTTTTGTAAAATTTAATTTCGCTTTTTTCCATATTATGTCTCGACTAAAGAAACCTGGATGATTTCATACAAGAAAATAGCATAACCATATACTGAAATACATTTTATTGTTTATAACGAACAAGATGGCTTTTCACATATAACAACTACGTCCTGCAAAGCATTAAAAACGATTGTTGAATCACATAGGTTACCACTGATCCCACTGCGTCAGCAATTTGATCAGAGATGAATTATAGCAAGCAAAAAGAAATTAAAGTGGATTAACAATACTCCCGCTGCTGTTTCGTTGGATGTGACACACCTTTTGTTTTTGGTTGTATTTTTGAATTTGACACATTTTTCTTTTATGACAAGATTCCTTCAATTTCATCCATTCATTCTACTTTTTCTTTTCTAAATTCAATTTCATCCATTCATTTCATTCACCTAAATCCAAACAACTAGCGCTATGGTGTCACATCTAACGAAACGGAGGGAGGGAGTAACTTATGAGAGAAGTTCACAAAAGGCATAAAGCATCGATAAAAGGCCTTATATTGAAGCAAGATGAGGCCTTGAACATAATAATTGATCATCTTTTGGGAGCTGAAGTAGAGCAGAGTGGAATGTGCTAGGAAAAATGCATTTCAAAAAGGATATGTGATAATTAAGTGCTGAGCCTACCTGTATATTCTGCTTACTTGTAAACTTGGCTTTTGATGTTAAAAGCTTAGTCAAAAGCATTAACTTAGCTTAAAGGTTTTGCAAGGACAATTGTTGCATACTAAAAGACAACAAGTTGAAGGTGGATAAAATTATGAGATTAGTTGATAAGGTTTATTAAGATTATAGGAGAAAATTTTAAGAATTAGAATTTATTTAGGACTCAAATTAAATAGTTACAAGCATTTTTCAAATGCAGGTCCAAAACTCCTAAATGCAGGTAATAAGGATAATATTGTAAATCTTTCATTAAGTTTACCTGCATTTAGGAATTATTAACATGTACTTAAATATTTTCCCTTTAATATATATACCAACACCAAACTTTCTGAAATTGCACGAAAAACCCTCCACTTTCTCAGCGTATTTTAAAAAGAACTCCACCCTAATTTAAGCTACTATTAATTGCATAAAAGATTCTGCATAAAGTTTAGACTGCCTAAAACAAGACTTTGTGTTTTATATTATATTCTCTTCGTCCCATAGAAATTGACAAAATTTCTATTTTCGTCCGTCCCACAGAAATTGAAACAATTCAATTTATCCAAAGTGGTAAAAAATGAGGTTATACATTTACTATATTATCCCTCAAGGGGTTGATTAAATCTATTAGTCAATCATTCCATTACCAAAATACCCTTTATTTATTTACCATCAATACTTCCATCTCATCTTGCATTAAATACTGATCCAAAAGTAATTAAACCACTTTCTATGGGACAGAGAGAGTATATCTTTATATTTTTCACATTCAAATAAATATTATTATTTATTTTAAGTTTTAAAACACAATACTCCGTATTTAAATTTTATAAAAGAAATCTAATATTTAAAATAAAAATCATTGTGCTCGGTTTATAAACCCACGTTTCCTCATGATGGAATATGTCAATCAAGTTCGCCATGATTCAATTTTTTGTCAGGTTAATAGTTGATCGACCCATTTTATATTCGTCCAAACCCGTTAAATTTGTGTTCCGCTCGTATCGAGTTTCTGAGTCGGGTCAGAAACCGTACCCTAACCCATTTTTGGGGTCGATTGTACCACACGCATCAGAAGATGTACCATGCCTACCACTCTCTCCACCGTTCCACTTCCCCATGCGTAGAACCACAACACAACACTACTGCTGGTACCCCTCCCACTCCACACACAACCATAATCCCATAACCGCGTAACCCCTCATTAATCCACGCCATCTTCTTTCTCTCACACCCACTCAATTCAGTTGCCAGTGTTCTTCTCTTTCCGCCTTTCTGTTTTCCTTCATTATTGCACTCTAGCTCAACAATGGAGTTTCCTTCCTCATATTTCACGTAGATTACAGATTCGATCCTCTTCCTCTCATATTTTTATAGCTTACAACCATCTTTGTTTGAGTACCAGACGATCGATACTATGTCATGGAACGAGTCCACTCGAGGACAGAGACACACTCGCCCCACGTACCTTCCGCCTCACCTTCGCGATCAGCCCACCATAACCGTCTCCATTCCCTACTCGCCCCGATTCAGCCATGGCCGCGGCCGGGACCGTGGGCCCAGACGTGGGAGTGGGCCACGCCCGAACCAGGGCCGATCATGGGGCGGCGGAGGTGGTGGACGTCGATTCGCGGAGAGGGGGAGCTACTCGGAGTACGAACCGAACCCGTTCCACTCGCCGGAGAAATTCGATGAGCTCGAGGTCCTCGAGACGGAGCTTTCGAACGTGAACCTCGACGCGTACGACGAGACGCCGGTGGAGACGAGCGGGTTCGACGTGCCTCCGCCGGTGACGTCATTTGCCGAGGTGGATTTCTGCCCGGAGATGATGGAGAACATCAGGAGGTGCAAGTACGTGAAGCCGACGCCGATTCAGCGGTACGCCATTCCGGCGGCGGTGGCCGGAAGGGATCTCATGGCGTGCGCCCAGACCGGGTCCGGCAAAACGGCGGCGTTTTGCTTCCCGATCATTAGTGGGGCCCTCAAGGACCTCTCCAAAAACCCCTCCCAGATCATCGCGGAGGGCAGGGGGGTGAGTTTGAATATGGCTTGCCCATTGGCTCTCATCCTAGCTCCCACTCGAGAGTTGTCTTGTCAGGTGGGGCCCATTGCCGTTTTTGGAAACTTTCGCTTCATTTTTGGTACTATTGCTGTTTGTTTAATGATGATGGATTATTTTAACGTTTGTTTAGATTCATGCTGAGGCCAAGAAATTTGCTCACAGAACAGGGTTGAAGATTGTGGTGGCTTATGGTGGAGCTCCTATTGTCCAGCAGGTTCGGTATCAGCTTCGTTTACTTGCATTAAAACCTCTTTAATACGTGTTAGTTAAAATTTGATAGATGAATGCTCCATGTTAAACTCAACCAATATACAATTATAATGTCAATTTAGTCAAAAACATTGTTTTCTTAAATTTGTCATGGTAGGTTTAACTGTTTTCTTTTTGTGTAAGTTGAATCTGTTTTCTTAAGTTTGTCATGGCAGGTTTGAGTGTCGTTTTTGTTGCAAGTTGAAATGGGTGTAGAAAATTGACTTTGGAGAGTGAAAAGTATATCGATGAAATGAGAATGGTTCACTATTTGGCATAAAATGAAATGTGACGTTCTTGGATAACAAGACTAAAACAGAAAGTGTTACAAAGTTAAGAAAATAGAATGAGTACGAATTTAATTAAATAATTGATGGCCTTTTTTCCTGTGAAACTACTTGTTCAGTGGATAAGTCTTGTTTGATTGTTGCTTGGAGTATATTATAGATCTGTGTGGTTATTTAGTGATTTTAGATGTGGCTGATTGATGTGTGGAAGTGCAGTTTCGTAATCTGGAAAGGGGTGTTGATATCTTGGTTGCAACTCCGGGGCGGCTGGTGGATATGATAGAAAGGGCGAGAGTTTCGCTGAGGAATGTCAAGTACTTGGCTCTGGATGAGGCTGATCGGATGTTGGATATGGGGTTTGAGCCTCAGGTTCGGAGGATTGTGCAGCAGATGGAAATGCCGCCTACAGGCACTAGACAGACTATGCTGTTCAGTGCAACCTTCCCTTTTGAAATACAAGTCAGTGTATTGTAGTACATTTATGAATCAGTTGTGGAGTTTGTTCAGTTATTTGATAACATTGTCTGAATTCAATGTTGCAGAAACTTGCTGCGGATTTCCTGTCCAATTATATCTTCCTAGCTGCTGGGAAAGTCGGTTCAAGTACCGATCTTATTGCTCAAAAGGTGCAGTTTGTCCATGACTCGGATAAGAAGAGTCGTCTGATGAACCTTCTGAACAACCAGAGAACAAATGAGCAAGGAAAGGTACATCAGATCATCTTTCATTTTGAATACATGGCTGTTACTTTTTGCCTCGTATTGATACATGAGAAGCTATTGGAGTTTTTGTGCTCCGCTTTCTGTCAATTATACTATGTTATGTGTCCCGTTGCAGCCCTTGTTAACTCTGGTTTTTGTGGAGACAAAGAGAGGGGCTGATGCCT
>JAULKJ010000001.1:5054242-5066031 GCA_032355405.1 Rubia balearica
ATCACAAAATTGGTGATACCAAAATGCAATTCAATAATGTAAGATTGAGTGTTTGCAATTTAGGCATGTATGGATGAACATAAGGGTCTTGAAAGTCAACATTGAATACTTCAACAAAATCTTGACAAATTACATTGTGGCCCAAAATTGTGTTACCCCATTATCCGTTGCTCCAAAACACATTATTTTTGTTATTATTGCCTAAATATAGAAATATTAAATAAATGATTTTTTGGTGAAATGTTGAAAAAACGCTAATACATGTTCTAGAGTAATTTAAAATTGATACTTAGAAGTAAGAAAGGAAAATCGAAAATGACTACGGATATTTTCCTATGCTCAATTGTTGATAAATATTTTGTTACGTATTTGGAAAATACAATGGGGTGTATAGGATAACATCACTTTTGAGCGGATTTCAATTTGGAGTCACGAGTAAAGTTTTTACTTTTAGCACTTAGGTCCCTCCAAAAAAGTTGGAGTTGTCGAATCATGAAATCGGAAACACCAAAATGAAATTCAATAATATACGATTGCAACTTTGAAATTCGGTCATGTATGGGTGAACATAAGCGTCTCGAAAGTCAACATTGATTACTTCTACAGTTTTGAAAAATTACAATGTGGTAAAAAATTGTGTTACCCCATTATCCATTGCTACAAATAGATGATTTTTGTTATTGTTGCCTAAACATAAAAATATTAAATAAATTATTATTTTGATGAATTGTTGGAAAGCGGTATTAAATGTTCTAGAGTAACTCATACTGTAAACCCATTTTTCAAAACTTTTCCCCCTATTCTAGCATGTAAATGTTGGAAATTTTTCTATGTATCGAGCACTAGTATGACTACCGGTGCCGTTCGTCAACATATCGATACCTATACAATTATAATGTAGCTTCATGGGGTTGTTTTAAAATTTTAGAGTATTTTTTAAAATTTTAAATTAATACAATCCTAGCACAGGTATAGGTGCCATATATTTTGCAACCACAGTTTTAACTGCAAAAATTACCATTCTGGTCATAAACACGAGTATTAGCACCTGTATATGTCATTCAGGCAAAATTGGTGCTGAAAAATATTAAATTCAGACATTTTTTCTTGATGGACACCGGTATCTAGCATCGGTATTCTATGAACCCGTGCTGGATTTATTAATAGGCACTAGTATTTTGTTTCATTTACCAGATTACCGGTACCTATGGAATTTCAAGCACCGATATTACTCTCCCAACAATGACATACCATGCCTATATACCTGTTTTCCAGTAATGTGTAACTAGAAGTTACAAGTTACAATGAAATAGAACCTTATAATAGTGCAGTTGTAACAATAATATTATTGAAACATATCCTAAACCAACCCAAATTTAATCGGGTGGCATAGTAATCCGATCTAAAATAAACCAACCTGAAATATATCCCAATCCACTATGAAACATTATAAAAAAACTGACATGACTAGATCCTAACAAAACTTCAGTACAAAAAATGACACGATAGTAACCCGATTTGATCCAACCCGACAATATTCTGACCCGACCCGACCTAACCCTAGTATACAAATTACACGACAGTAACCTGACATGATATTAACTCAACCCGACACGACCCAACCCGAGGAAAAAAACTGACATATTTTTAACCCGACGCGATAGTAACCCGACCTAACATGAAAAATGAAATCAACACGTTTCAACCCGACCTGTTTCAACACGACACGTTTCCAACTCAACACGATAACCCGAATTGACACCTCTAAATGGAATGATTGATTTATCTATTGCCCTTTCATTGACAAGATGCTCAATGTTGCTCCTTACCACCTCCTCACCTGCTTATAGTGATCTCGCGAGAGTCCCTTCTCTTATCTGTCTGTTGTGAGGCATCTTGTACCCGTTTGACCCACGTGTTTTCAGTATTTCCATAATCGATAGTTGATGTGTGATAAACACCTTATTCAAAGTAGTTACATCTTCCCTTTTGTATGTTGATTGCACTACTGCCATTAACTCCTCCCTTTTGTATGTTGATTACACCTTGTTGTAAGTCTAGGATGTTACAGACGGGTGAGTTTATTGGTTGGCTAACTAGGTTTATGGTAAAACCATCAGTTTTAGCCACTGCCCTGACATCTAGATCATGGTTAAATATGTGGCTTTGCATTATATTGTTGAATGTGTATGAGTTTGCCTAATATGTGTACTGGACATCTTGCTTTGATAGTGGGGATTACTTCCTGGATTATCTTTGCTTTTTTGACATCTCTTGTGATCTTCGGTATGGGAATTTTTTCCACTGTTCCTGCTGGCCTATTCTTGTTGTTATTAATTGCTACCCGAACTTGAATAAAAGAAAATATTCCTAGTTTCCCACCAAATATTAACTGACCATCTTCCTCCCATATAGGTCTACTGACCGCACATATAAACATTAACTATGGAATATGAGACGTATGTTTACATGTGCGATGGGGCTCCGGTTCATCCGGGGACAACAGGTACCTCACTGTTTTTTGTCTTAAACAGAACCATTTCTCATCTATGTTAATGACATGGCCCATTGATCTAAATCTCAGTCGTGTATCTAGATTTTCTAAAATGAACCACATATGTGATACCTTGTTGTATTATGTGAGAGCTGGTTTGATGTTATTTGTATGACTTTTTATTACCTTGGTTGCCACTGCCCGTTGAACACTACTAATCCCAATGTTTAGTGTTTTTGCTGCTCTCCTTATTATGCGTCTCTTTATTGCAAGCAATGCCCTCAAAGCACCGAGGGTGATATATTTCTTATTCTATGGTTCCGTGTCATCCGATGACACAAGTAAAGTGGTCTTGCTTGTGCCATTTGAGCTCAAGTAAGAGCTCATATTGTACTCACCGTGTGTATGCAACAATCGAACATTGGTTATGCCTCCAAACTTTTCGAATGCAGAAGCTTTCCATCCTTGTGGTTCTACAAAAGAAATTCTCTCATATGCTGTCTCTCTTCGTTCGTAATATTCTTCCGCATCGACCCTAAAAAACACCCAATGAGGAGTGGGAAAATATACAATTCTGAGAGCAACCAGCACCCTCGGGTGACTCGGGACGGCTCGATGTAGTGTAAAACCTACCATAGGGTTCCCTAACAAAGTCTAAACTTTTTAGGGTTAGGGTTAGGGTTTGCAGCTTTGATTGGAGCAAATCTTAGAGCATATGATCTTTCAGTTTTTTGAGCATTTAATGTGCCCTGGATGTATGTATTTATAGAGTAGGATTTCAGATTTAGTTTGTAAAATTTGTTGTTGTAAAAGTACATGAACAGTAGCCACCTTCCTAGCAAAATAAAAATGTCGGGAAGGGCCACCATTAATGAAAAGGAGGGAAAAATTATCCCTCCTAATTAAAAATCTTTCCATGTCCTTGTTCGTTGATCAGTAGAACATGGGGGGGGTCAAAGTAGTGTGGAGCCTAGGTGAAAATTTCTGTAGAGATTTCTCTCTCTGTAGATTCCCCTGGGACGGAGGGAGTAATAACTGTATTATTATTTTAATACTCCCTCTGTCCCACTTTTTTGTTTATTTACTTTTTCACTATATTCAATGACCATTCTTGACCGTCAATATCTCTAACTACGTATAATAATTCCAAATAAAAAAATCATATTTAGAAAACAAATATTAAGATGAATCGAACAAGATCTCACATGATATTTTTTGTTATATATTATTAGTTATAGTTTAGGGTCAAAATTTACAAATTTTGACTTTGAAAAACAAATAAGCAAGTTTTAGTGGGACAAGGGTAGTATATTATTTTATAGCAAAATCATATAATTTACATGCTCTGGTAATCGTATAAATTTTTATTTATAATTAATGTACAAATTTTAAGAAGACTGTAAGCGTGCAATTCAGTCTACAATTTAGGGTTTGAAGGATTTTTGATGATAAATTGTGTAAATATTTTATAGAAAATAACTTTTCTTTTTACATGTTGAATATTTCCTTAAAAGAAAAATGTGCATATTTGTTCGGGACAGACAAAAAAGGAAAGCGTGCATATTCGGTTGGGAGAGAGGGAGTAATAATTAATATGGTTGGTAAAACTCTCCAATAGACGGTCTACCATGGCGGCGTGGTAGGAGTGGAATGGACCACAGCAGGCGCCAAATAGGAAGTACAATTTGTGTGGTTGTGTCTATATAAACCAATATCTAATGAGTTCTTGGTATATGGTTTTCATCATTTCAAGTAGTTAAACAACATTGTTTCCGTGAAAGACTATTAAAACAACATTACCTAAACGACGTCCCTTAAATAATAAACAAAATGAAAATATTATAGAATACTTTGTCCTCTTCAAGGGGTGGTCGAACAGACTTGTGGCTGAAGGATTTTTCAATTCAATAGCACTCTTATAATTCTGTTATCTTTGCCATCAAATCATAGAGAAAGTTTACGATTCACCTTGCCCCTAGTTCCATTCTTGCTAAACACAGTGTATCATTTATTAAAAAAATATTTTGATAGTATTTATAAATGAAATGAGTGGAGATAACTAAAGAGAAAATAAATTGAATGGATGAATTGATAAATTTTACTATTTAAAGAAAGTGTGCCAAGAAAAAGAAGAAGCATGTGCGCAGGAGCCATAGTCTCACGGCGTCAACTCACCCCCACGGGACCGGTGTTTCATGGCATCCACGGGTCACAGATTAAGCCATGGGCTCTCGGTGTTCGTTCCCGGTTTCCGTTCACGGTGTCAGCTCAGCCCAGGGGTCCGGTGGCTCAGTTTAGACAGAGGTTAACGCCGGTGAGTTCGCTCCGGTGGGATCCCAGCTCAGGCGCGATTTAAAGAAGAAGAGCCGAGTCAGATCTGACTCGGTCGGACTCAGTCTGAGTCAAGAAGAGTCTGGGTCCGAGTCCGAGTCCAGGTCCAAGGTCTTTCTGTTGCTGCTGGTTCCTTTCGGTTTTTCCAATGGAGTGACAACTCCATTTCTACAGATTCACTCCACAATGGCGGAGATAAATGGTAAAATTATTTCCAGATTTGGGTGTTGCTGTTCCGATTTTTTCAGAGATTAGGATTTGGAGGGGTTGTTTCTCTTTTATTTTATTTGTATGATTTTCTGGGTGGGATGCTATTAATTATTTTTTACCTTTCTTTTCTTGTTAAGTTTATTTCATTCTTAGATGGTAGTTTAGTTTTTTAAACTTCTGAGGGATATGTTCTTATTATGGGTCAATTTTGCTCGAATATTGGTCGTGTAAGTTTGTCTGCCAATTCTTAGTTTTACCGACGGGTCCTTATTGCTTGGTAAAACTTTATTGGTTTTCGATCTGATTTAATTGACAGACAGGAGAAATTCAAGTCAGAAGTATTTTTAATACTTACTCTCTGGCGATTCTGGTTTTCAAATTAGATTTGTAGACCGAACGAGCTGGTTTACCAATTTGATTCGTGTTAGAAAAATTTACAGATGCCTTGATTCCTGGAAAACAACCTGGAAAGTCTCTTACTGGCTCTGAGGGGAAACCGAATAACGTTTTAATGAGACTGACTGGGAAGGGATTTTTGATTCAAGGTTATCAGTCCAATATTGTAGCCAGTATGTAGTTTTCTCTAGTCATACCAGGATTAGTTAGAACACTGTCTACGACCATTATCTTTATTTATCCGTTCTTTATTTTTAGATTAGTTTTTAGATATGTTGTTACCGGCATATAGATATAGAGATGGTTTAGTTTAGAAATATCTTTAGAAATATCTCTGTAATCTTACAAATTGCCTCCTTCTGTGGAGTTATTATTTACTACTAGTTACAGATACAGAGATGGTTTAGGCTAGAAAAATCTGTAGAAATATCTCTGTAATCTTACAAATTGCCTCCCTTTGTGGAGTTATTGTACTTTACTTTTCTGTTTTTATGGTTTGGGGAACCTTATATAAACCCCCCACCTACGGTGATTTTTAATTAAAAAAAAAGAAATAGCAGAAGCATTTCATCTCACCACACTCTAGAATCTAAAAGGCGATCGCTGCTCGCCCTCAGCTGCCCATACCAGCCGACACCACAGCCATTATATATGAGGTAAGTCACGGTAGCTCAGCACCAAGAACCATGGGCCGGTCCGTACACGATGCGCACAAGGAACCCTCGACTAGCGAGAAAATGTCACATTGCCGCTATCAAGTTTCGAACCGTGAATCTCTCTAAACACAACTCATGTCCCAACTACTGGGGTACACCCCTCTAGAATCTAGATCATATTAATACTGGACCTCTATGCCACACGTGGGCCCAACCCAGTGCCTAGAGACTAAAGAGTGATATAATAGGAAGAAATGGAAAATCCCAAATGTATTGACAACAGCGCCGCAACAGAAGGCTCCTCCCAGGATCTACCTCCGCCGTCGGCACCATTAATACACACACACACATTGCTTGTCTCACACTCATTCCATAATTAAGAGCTTGTGAATCAATGGAGGAGATTGCCGAAGGAGTGAAAAATGTGACCATAACTGCCACTGCAGATCTTCACAAGAAGAATCGCATTCAGGTCTCCAACACCAAGAAGCCCCTCTTCTTCTACGTCAATCTCTCCAAGGTTGGTTTAGTTCTGAGGAAACTCAAATTTCAATTTCACGAATACCTCAACAATTTATGCATTCTGAATTCCTGGTCGCAGAGGTATATGCAGCAGTACAAGGAGGTGGAGCTCTCCGCTCTTGGCTTAGGTACTACTAATTTGTGCCAGTGATTTTCAGCGTTGCATTATGTTTTTGTGATTTTTTCTTTTTATCCGTGTAGCTATTTCTACTGTGGTGAGTGTTGCTGAAATTCTAAAGAACAATGGTTTTGCTGTGGAAAAGAGTAAGTAGCATATCTTTTACTATTAACTCCATTGATATGTAAAATGTTGTGTTATTCTTATTGGTTTTGATGATTGCATTGCAGAGATCACCACATCCACGGTTGAGATTAGGGATGATTCAAGGGGCCGCCCTGTCTCAAAAGCAAAGGCATGTTCGATTTATTCTTCGTGTTTAAGCTTTTAAGGTGCTTATTTAACTGTGTGATTGGTGATGTGTGTTGCAGATCGAGATAGTGATGGGAAAGACGGAGAAGTTTGATGAATTGATGGCAGCAGCTGCAGAGAGGGAGGCAGAAGAAGAGACTTGAAAGGAAGGGGAGTGTGTCTCTTTTCTTTTTAATGTTGAGATTTTGCTGTCATTAGCCAAAGATGTGTTAGTGAGCTTCAGGACTGAAACCTGTTTGTTTGCTCTTTAGGATTCAATTTTCACATCTTTTGAGTTTTCCTTTCTCATTGAATACTGAAACTTAAGTCGCACATATGTTTGGTTTCCATCAATGCTGCTGTTTCTTTCGTCAATTTATGCATATGTAGTTACTCAGAGCTGAGCATATTTGCCTGAAAATATCTTAGAGCAATTGAAGTTGGTTGATTCAATCCATTCTTTTACATCTGTTTGCAGTTCGAATCCATAATAATTCGTTGTCATTTGTGATACTGATCAGTAAGGTTTGGTAGCACATTTTGTTTGCAATTCCAAGCACTCGGCCTTCGTTCGATCCATTTGAATAGTAATGTTTGTTATAAGGAGCTTTGTCAGTACAACGTTTTCCGTTGGAATGGAGGTTATATGAGTTGCATTGCCTTAAACATAAGCATGTCAATTTATCATTGGATCAAAATCAGTTCAACTCAACAACTAGGAAAGACGGAAGTCACTTGAGCATTCATGTCGAGAGAAGACAATTTATTGGTTCTTTCCATACTGCAAAATTCGCCCTAAATTTTGGCAACCTCAAATTATTAGAATCAACTCTAAAAACACCACCAAGCAACCCAAAACATAACTATATGATCATCGGTCTTCTATGGATCTTCTTCATTTTCCACCAATATCTTCTTGCAAGCCTCGTAACACATGAACGAGATTCCAGCTGCGGGTACCAACTTCATGCAGCTCGGTCCCAATCCCCTGTACAACCCTGTAACACCTTCATGCTCGAGTATGCTTAAAAGGGCGTGAAGCATGTTCTCGTACTGTCTCCCGTTGAGAGCCCCGGCTTGCATGTGTTTCCGAGCCACCTCGAGCGGGAAAGTTGCACTGCTCGAGATTGCACCAGCGGCTGATCCTATTAAGAGCGTTGCTAAGTTTCCGATTTCCTCCTCCTTGAAGACTTTCTTGTAAGCCTTCCTCAGTGAGTCATAAGCGAAGTAGTTGGTGGCAGCATATGGGATTACTCCGATTATACTTGGAGTGAGGCCCCTGTAGAGCTCTGCCGGCCCTTCCTCTCGAACAATTTTCACAAACGCATCCAGGAAGTTTTTGTATACTCCCCTCTATAACAGAGATTAAAAAATGAGAAACATCGTATAACTACAAGGAACTAAACATCAATGCCCAACATTTTGATGTAAAGTTTTTTTTTTTAATACCTGCACAGTTAACCGTGTTTTTAGCAACTCTAGCGGATATGTGAGCAAAGTGGAACTTATTCCTGCAACAGCACCGGCGATTGGAGAAGCAGGGAAAGGTAGTAGTGGCTGCTCTCCAGGCTTAGGCGTCAACTGCTTCTTGACAGTGTCATAAGCAAACAGCTGAAAGTTTAGACCATAGAAACATAATCAAAGATCAGAAAATTTGAATCATGAAACATACAGGAGGAAGCAGATATACCTGATAAAGAAGAGAAAGGTGTGACACAATGTATACATTGATGATTATAAAGTTTTTACTGACAGTAAATCATCACAGCTCAGAAACATTCTTAATATTGGTGGCAACTGGGATAGCTAAAAGAGTAGCCAGATTACTTCAATAAGGAAGTAACAATTACACCAAACGGAGCTGTAAAAACAACTTGTTCTAATAGGTAGTGATGAAACTAAGCACTCGGAAGAAGAAAAGAGATGGGAAAAAAGTTACTAACATTGTGGATAGCCTAAGCAATACACTCTGTTGACATCCTTAAATATGGTTCACTTGAGCAAACAATAAAATAACCCATACAAGTTGTGGTTTATAAAGGATATAAGTAAGGGCAGCTTTACCAAATTATGAATGAGCTATGCAATCCAAATCGCATATAACTTATTATAAGTCATACTGGAGAAAATCATCATAACATGACATCATCTATCATCTATGTAATTCGATTTTCCTTCCTCATCATTGTCATCAATCCGGCAATTCCACAAGAAGATGTTTTCTCCATCTCATGTCCAACAGGAAGACTAATGAACAAACCCAGAGAACTCATAAGGCAACATCAAAACAGAATATACATAATCTCCAGTCTTTTCTAATTATTTAAAGCAACAAAAATGGAACTAAAAAGAGAACTATGCATATGCATATACCTCAATTGCCTTGCTTGGCGCAACGCGAATGACATTCACTAGATTACCCCTAAACAAGCCTGTCCACCCTTCCTCCTTCAATATATTGTTGAACACTGCACTGGCTGATTCTCCACAGCTCCCCACCATCAAATGTGTCCTTATCGTCTCAAGAGGCGCAACTGATGTCCGGGAAACCGCGCCCGCGATTGCCCCACTGATCAATCTTCTCAGTGAGGTGTTCCCAACCTTTATTCTCAATTTAAAACCACCCTTTTCACCCTTCCTCTCCTTCAACAACCCTCCATCCACCAACTCATTCTCTTCGTCAACCAAAAGCTCCTGTACCCCACCATTAATCCTAAAGCCAGATTCTGGCAGCATACATTTATCAAACAAGTTATTCCTGGTAAACTTCAAGCCTTTACCAGAAGAACTCGAAGAATTCGTGGATAATCCAAAACCTACACTCGCGAAAAATCCACAACGGTTATTACTTTCCTCTACATCCAAAGGGCACCATAAGAGCCCAATCCCAGAATTTGGCAACAGCATATCACCCCTGCCATGGCCCTCATTCAAACTTCCTCTACCCATTTTCAAATCTTAAATAACTACTCTACAGGAACAAACAGCTGCAACAAAAACTACCCAAAATTAAAATTTATCCAATTTATGTTCACTACACCAAATGGAATCCAATAAAGATCCCAAGTGATAGAATGCAAGACCCACAAATAATTGTATCTGGGTGTATTCATATATATACTAAAGTACAAGACAGAATCAGATATGGAAAACGATATATACAAAACCAATTAGAAAAGGTATTCTTTTCTTAACCTGATTCTAATTTATCTAATATTCTATTACCAAGAATCAAATCTTCGATAATACAATCAGAATAAATGACGAAAATAGCGAGAAGGGAGAAGATTACCAGGTGGGTGCTGATCATAAGACCACAAAGAGAGCCCTTTTCTCTTCTCTACTAAGCTCCCTTACAAGAACAGAGAACTCAGCAGAGAAGGATAGCTGTTCTTCGAAGATGGCCTTTGGTGGGAGGTGGGAGACGCTGAGGCAAAAGTTAGAGAATCAGAATCTGGTTCTTGCTATAAATACCATGTGCCAAATACGACGGGGAATTGGTAAAAAATTGCAACAGAGACTGTAGCCGCGCCACCTCGAAAGGCTCTTCGTGGGTTGTATCGAAATATGTAGTCTTTGACATCTTATCTTTAGCTTCACTTTCCCTCTAGTGTCGCATGTTATAGAAGTTTTACGCATTCTTTGTTTTTGTGAAATGGATAGTTATCTATAATAAAAAAAATTATGTTAGGTTAGGTTTTGTTTTGGCAAAATCTTGGGAAATACTATCTTTCCAAATGTTATGTAAAATTGAAGTTTAATTAGAATATTAAAAGGTAAAAAAATTTAGTTGCAATATTAAAATTTTAGTATACAACTTGTACCAGTTATAAAATTTATAACTCAATTCATGCAACCCGAAAATTTTATCTTCATTTGTTCTAATTTACACTTTAAACCTTGATCTTTCCATTACTTATGAAAAAATCGTCTTTCAAGAGACGGACTCTTTGTTTTTTCTACTCTTTCCGTCTCATTTTAATCTGCAATTTAACTATTTATTTAGTCAATTCTTCTTAACTTTATCCATAAAATCAAATTGGTGTATAAGTATAATACTATTATGTGATACCTTATTAGATTCGCTATAACAGATATTTTTTCACAATTTTTAATTATGTTTAATAAAATATATTAAGAATTATATATTTTTTAAGTCAACTGATGTAAATAAAAGTATACAACTTGAAATGAGACAGAGTCAGAGTCAATATAATTATTCTAAATGACTTAAATGGAATTCATCACTTTTTAATTAGATTTTTGGTTTGCACAAAATCTTGTTTTAAATCGTTAGACTGAGCCATTTTATAATTTATGTAATTAATGAGGAGTTCGTCTCTTGAAAGACGGTCTTTCCATAAGTTATGGAAAGATCAGGGTTTAAAGTGTAAATTAGAAAAAATAAAGATACAATTTTCGGGTTGCATGAATCGGGTTATAAACTTTATAACTACTACACGTTGCATAATAAAATTTTAATAATGCAACTAAGACATTTTACCTTTTATTATTTTAATTAAACTCCGTCTTTCCATAAGGCTATGGAAAGACGGTCTTCCCCAAAACTTTGTCATTAATTAGATGATTTAATTGAATTATTTATTTATTAAAATAAAAATTCTATAGTTTTAGGCAAAGTTTTGGGAAAAACCGTCTTTCTATAACCTTATGGAAAGACATGGTTTAATTAGAAGAGAAATGTGCATTCATACCCCCCAGTTTCCTGGTTAGTGCACTTTTACCCCCCACCTTTTCAAAAGTGCATTTT
>JAULKJ010000001.1:5066131-5081847 GCA_032355405.1 Rubia balearica
ATATTGACCCATATGGGTTTATATACCAACCCATATGGGTAAACCCGCGGGTTTCAACCCATATATTGACCCATATGTGTTTATATACCAACTCATATGGGTAAATATGGGTAAACCTGCGAGTTTTAACCCATATGGGTAAACCCGCGGTCAACCTACAAACTCATCTCGTTCAACCCATATTTTTCAACTACCCATTCGACCCATTATCCATTTAACTCATTGCCCATTTTACCCATACCCATATGGGTTTAAAATTAGATAACTCTCTTGACCCGCGGGTTACGGGTCTATTTTGCCACCCCTAGGTGAAAGTTTGGGGAAAGGGAAAGAAAGTGGAAACTTTACCTTAAATAGGTGCGTGAGTTAGCCTAAATACCTTATAATCCTAATTCGACCCGAATTTTAATTACTTTGGACCTGTGAATTTTCAGCCACTTGTCTTAAAATTGCACTTTAATCCCTGATTTTTTATATTTTATGGAAAAATCGTATTTTAAGAGACTCGCTCATTTCATAAAAGGAGGGGAAAAGAACAAGATTACATTATTTTAAATTATTTTAACATATTTTAATTGAGATTTTTTAAAAAAAATCTGTTCAACTTCAGTTGACATTGACCCAAAATTCAGACCATGAAACTTTATATTAAAAAAATTGAAATTATTTAGACGCGGGAAACGAGGGTTATAAAAATACAATTCTTTTTTTAATAAAAATGCTAGTACATCAAATTGAATATTTTATTAGCTATCGAATTAGGGATAGTTTCGGGTTCATCGATATAACATCTAACCTTTGCCAAACTCACTGTTCTAACCATCTTATTCGGAAGTCCTAAACGTGGCTTATTTTAAAATTCCACTAGAGATCTAAACATCCCAATCGGAAGTCGTGAGCGCGGCTTATTTTAAATGGACGAAAAGGAACAAAAACTTAAAAGTCAAATCTGTTTACAAGAAGCAAAGGCATAATTTAATAAAGTTTAGGCATGTCATTAAACTCTCATGATCACCACCACTTGCACTTGCATTTAGTCCCTCGCTCCTTCTTTCTGACTGCATCAATTAATTGACAAAGGGAGGGAAAAACCCGGAAATTCGTTCGTTTGATTTTCGTTCAATTGGGGTTGTTTTCGTCTTCTGCGAGCTGCTGGAGATTCCACTGGGATTGAAAATGGGGGCGGTGAATATCTGGAACGCCGTGGAAGTGGCGGAGGGAGCTCGGGACAGCCATTCATCGGACCTTCCTTCGTCCTCTCTCACCGTCGACCACTCGCTCTCTCTCTCCGACATGAAACCTCGGATTGCGTACGTTTTCCTTTCTCTTTCTGCGAAGGAATCTCGGGATTCATTGTTATTGATGCGATTCATTCGTCTTGATTCTTAGCTTAGTTCAAGAAATGGATTGTTATTTCTATTATTGGAATTTTATAGTGAATATGTCCTTTCTTCGTATGCGCAGAGAGTTGTGCAAGGACCTGTTCAAGAATTGGGCTGGTTTGGATGAGTCTAGCTTCTCTGTCGAGACGGTTTCGGGTGGCATAACAAATCTATGTAAGACTTCCATGACGGGGCTGGGTTTTTTTCTCTAAAATGAGTATGAGAAAGCTTGTGCATTTATATGTTCTTGGATCTTTTAATTATTTTTGAGATTTCTAGCCGAATATACCTGAGCGGAATCGTGTGGTTAATTGCAGTGTTGAAGGTGTCTGTTACTGAAGAAAAGGGAGATGTTGTGGATTTGACTGTAAGATTATATGGTCCCAACACTGAGTATGTTATCAATCGTGAAAGGGAACTGAAGGTTAGTATGGAATGCTAAATTCACATGTAATTCCGCTTAACCATGAACAAATGCTTTGTGCAATTTGAGATTAAGAGCTAGTTTTGTAAGGAATATTAGATGAATATCCCATTTACACATTGGCATTATCCTGATGTCCCTGTAATTCCTCGCTAATTTAGCATATGGATTGTGTTTTTAGGCTACCCCGTATCTTTCAACTGGGATTTTTGGTAATGGGATGGTGCAGTCATTTATCAAAGCACGAACTCTAGTTCCATAAGGTAAACCTTGAAACACATTCGATACTCCTACTTTCATTCTGCAAATAATATCAACCAAACCGAGCACTGTCTTAATCTTTATAGACTAACCATTACTGATTTACAGATGAAGATTAAAAGTGAAAAAGAGAAAAAGAGAAATATATGGAGACATTCAGTAGTCAAAAGTCTTGGTTATTGTGAACTTTTGTAGGCGTAGAGAATCATTCCTTATGTTCCTTAATCAATATCCCATTTATAATACTATTTAGCTAAACCAATGGGACAGGGAGTGTTTTTCCAAATGGAAGATACTTACCGAAAGCAAAGTTAGCTCTGAATTAACCTTGTTCCAGGTTACTGATTGGGATGCATCATAGTGCTAGATTAAATTGATTAATACTTTAGGTGGCTTGAGAGATTAGTTGACTCTTATATGTTTTATGGATAACGAGAATTGAACCTTTTCTGACATTATATTGAAACTGAGCAATCATCTGTTTTTTCATCTCTCCGAGTTGGAGGTTTGTGACATTGGCCAGTTTTGTTAAATCCTTGTTTTGATGTTTCAAACTTTTGATAGATATGAGGATACCAAAGGTAGCAGCTGAAATTGCTAAACAAATTCATAAATTTCATCTGGTAGAGATATTAGGTTCCAAAGAAATTCAATTGTGGAATGACATATCAAAGTTTTTGGAGAAGGTTTGTTCATTACCATTTTTGCTTATCTAATTTAGCTGTCACTTTCCTATGTGGGGTAATAATCCTGGATGACAGGCATAAAAGCTACCTAAATGTTATCTTATACTTCTCTCATGTTTGATTTACTATAAAATTGGGTCCTGCAGCATCTGAATTGAACTTTGATAACTGCGAGAAGCAGAAGTAGTATGAAGAAATTTCATTTAAGGAAGTTTCTGAAGAAATTACTGAGCTGAAGGTATGTCATTGGCTAATTTTAATTATAAATCTTCAACTTTACTCTTAAAGTAGACAGTCAT
This sequence comes from Rubia balearica, assembly GCA_032355405.1. Classification (NCBI taxonomy): domain Eukaryota; kingdom Viridiplantae; phylum Streptophyta; class Magnoliopsida; order Gentianales; family Rubiaceae; genus Rubia; species Rubia balearica. Next base: position 5,069,184 of record JAULKJ010000001.1, read on the forward strand.
ATAGTTGCTTTACTTGTGAACTTCATATCAGGAATTTACTGGACGTTGATACTGTTGTCGTCTATGCTCACAATGACTTACGTTTTGGAAATTTAATGCTTAATGATGATGAAGGTACTCATGTTTGTTAGTTAGCTTCTCTTTTCTTATTTTAGCTGCTCTATCTACCCATACAGAGGCATGAGAATTGAGCTTCTTTACCTATGTTTACCCTATTTTTAATTCTCTCTAAGCATCTAAAAATACTCTATGCAGCAGATTTTCTTTCCTTATACTGATTATGGACCTTAGACTACCCACAGTTGTTAACCTGCCAAATTCAACTCAAGAAGTTGAGCTTCATTTTAGCTTGATCCAACTGTGAAGTTTTACCTTACAAGAATATGTTGAGCTTTAAAGAAATATACTGAAGTATTATATATCATCCTGAATATGTAGAGCCCAAGGGAGAGTCTTTACATGTAAAGCAAATCTAGTTATGATAGGGAACGATTTTTGGAGGGACGGGCTATGCCTCAAATTTTCTATATTTCTCAAAACAGAAACACTGGTATTTATTAACTACTATTTATATCTTGATGTATTACCAGGAAAACTATACTTCATTGATTTTTAGTATGGATCATACAGTTACAGAGGTTTTGACATTAGAAATCACTTCAATGAATATGCTGGCTACGACGGTGACTACAGCTTATGAGTGTTCTACTTTTTTCCATTTGGTGCTGCTAACTATATAACTTAGTGATAGTTAAATTAAATATGGATTTTAGGTATCCTAACAAACACGAGCAATTTCACTTCTTTAGACACTATTTAGATCTTGAAAGGCCAGAAAAGGTGCCTCTCAAGCTTTCAAGCTATGATCCTTTTTATTTTTGTCTCCCTTGTATTCTAGCTTATGAAAATGACTCTCTTTGCCTTTTTATTTGTACTCCTGATTATATGATAACTGAAGGATGGCTTGGAGATGTTGAAGAGGTGGATGAAGGGTTCACTTGTTGGATGTGATTCGTTGAAGTAGTGGTTCCCTTTTCATGTAAATTTATGCAAACTGTTTTCACATAAATCCTTGCTCAGATGTCCTAGTTCTTTGAACTGGACGTGCTTTAAAAATAAACATGTAAGGATGGTGCCATACGGCTGGGAACATTTATACTAGTAGACATTTTAGCTTTTGGCTTTTCTATATATTGGTTTTGCTAAGATCCGTAGGACATATTTTTAAGCAATATTTGAAGCATTTTTAAAGCATACCTAAAGCACGTTCAATATATATTTTGGGCATGTTCAATGTAGACTTGAATCCCGTTCAAAGTACACTTGAAGCACCTACAATGTTAACTTAAGGAACTTACAAGTAAAATTTGAAGCTCCACAAACTTTTACCTTAACTTGAAACATTGACCAACCAAACATAAAGAACCTACAAGTTAAACTTTAATCACGTTTGAGTTATAACTTTAATTTAAAACACCTACACACATAAGTTGAATCACCTTATGCTCAACATAATTTAAACAAATAATCAAACTTAAAGCACCAAAAATACCATTTTCAAGCGGCCACACCTTTAACTTGAAACACCTAACATAACTTGAAGCACCTACTCCTTATGATTAATATAATTTGAACAAATATTTAAACTTGCCCAAAATTTTTAAACAACCAAAAATACCATTTTCAAGCACTCACACCTTTAACTTAAAGCATCTATAAACAAAATTAGAAGCACCTACACTCTACGCTCAAACACTTATAAGAAATAATTAAACTTGCATGAAAATTTTAGAACACTCATTTTCAAGCACCCACACCTTTAAGTTAAAGCACCTACAAACAAAAGTAGAAGCACCTACGCTCTACGCTAAATATAATTTAAACAAATAATCAAACTTGCATGAAATTCTTAAAGTACCAAAATACCATTTTTAAGCACCAACACCTTTAACTTAAAGCACCTACTTACAAAAATAGAAGCACCTACAGTCTACGCTCAAAGCACTTATAATAAATAATTAAACTTACAAGAAAATTTTAGAACACTCATTTTAAAGCACCCACACCTTTAACTTAAAGCACATGCAAACAAAAGTAGAAGCACCTACGCTCTATGCTAAATATAATTTAAACAAATAATCAAACTTGCATGAAATTGTTAAAGTACCAAAAATACCATTTTCAAGCACCAACACCTTTAACTTAAAGTACCTATTTACAAAAAATAGAAGCACCTACAGTCTACGCTCAAAGCACTTATAATAAATAATTAAACTTGCATAAAAATTTTAGAACACTCATTTTCAAGCACCCACACCTTTTAACTTAAAGCACCTGCAAACAAAAGTAGAAGCACCTACGCTCTATTCTAAATATAATTTAAACAAATAATCAAACTTTCATGAAATTCTTAACGTACCAAAAATACCATTTTCAAGCACCAACACCTTTAACTTAAAGCACCTATTACAAAAATAGAAGCACCTACAGTCTACACTCAAAGCACTTATAAGAAATAATTAAACTTACATGAAAATTTTAGAACACTCATTTTCAAGTACCCACACCTTTAACTTAAAGAACCTACAAACAAAAGTAGAATCACCGACGCTCTACGCTAAATATAATTTAAAAAAATAATCAAACTTGCATGGAATTCTTAAAGCAAAAAAAACTATTTTTAAGCAGCAACACCTTCAACTTAAAGCACCTAAAAACAAAAATAGAAGCACCTGCGCTCTACACTCAAAGCACTTATAAAAATAATTAAACTTGCATGAAAATTTTAAAAGACTCATTTTCAAGCACCCACAGTTTCAACTTAAAGCACCTACAAACAAAAGTAAAAACACTTTTGTTTTATGCTTAATATAATTTTAAAAATAATATAACTTAATCAAAAATCTACTTTTTCTGTTGAGCCTTTGAGCATCATCTTTTCCAATCCACGATTTATTTTTTGGAAAATGCTTTTACTAAAATTTCGATGGAGATTAGGTTTAGATCAACATCACATATGAATCAAGTTTGTTACCGAACATTCTTATGAGTATTTAAAAGGACTGGAACAGGCAATAGATTGAAGAAGGAATTGGACATCTGTTAGTATATTTCAACGGCCAAGATGGCTGTCTTACATAACATGTTTGTCTCACATAAATGAGTTGTCTCACATGAACCCTCTCCTGTATATATATGTGTGTGTGTGTGTGTGTGTGTGTATGGGAAGTATTCCATTAACACCCTTATTTGTACACCTATTTTAATACCAAATCTCAACCATCCATCTAACATAATCTTATGGTTGAGATTAATTTGTAAAAAATAAATTTAATGGATGAGTGAGATCATGTTAGATGGATGGTTGAGATTTTGTGAAAATAGTTGTACAAATAAGGGTGTTATAGGGAAGGGTTCTATACACACTCTTATTTATACACCATTTTATACACCAAATCTTAACCATCCATTCAACATAATCTCACTCACTCACTCACTCATTCACTAAATCTATTTTTTAGTAAATTAATCTCAACCATGAGATTATGTTAGATGGATGGTTGAGATTTGGTGTATAAAATGGTGTACAAATAAAGGTGTGTATTGAATCCTTCCCTATATGTGTGTGTACACATATAAAGTTCTAGTCTCCGAAGAGATGAAGCAAGAGGAGAAAGAAGTGGTATACTATGAAGAAAATTTCTGACATAACTAACCGTTATCCTTATGCCCGTTTATTTCCATTAACTCTCTATACTATACATATTTTGCACCTCCTATTATAGTTTTTTAGTAGTGATCCAGTATTAGAGAAGGTGGTATTTAACTTAAATTTTATAATTTTAAAATTTAAATACTGTAGGAGTACAAAATAAATTAAGAATGTAAGAATATGTGTTTGAATTTGAAAATGTATATTTTATAATTTAAATACTGTAGGTGTACAAAATAAATTAAGAATGTAATAATATGTGTTTGAATTTGAATATGTATATTTATAATTTAAATACTGTAGGAGTACAAAATAAATTAAGAATGTAATAATATGTGTTTGAATGTGAAAATATCATAGTATAAAATATACATATTCAATGTTTAAAAATTTATTTTTAAAGTTAGAAAGTATAATGTGGAAATAAAAAGTATTCTATTAAATTTAAAGACATAATAATTGCTCCATCAGTTAAAAAATCATTGTTCAGGAGACTTTATTTTGTTTCTTTTACAGAACAAATGGAAATTGTAAACTCAAAAGGTCCAGGTGAATTATTGAATTGGGCTGACCTACAAAAGATGAAATATTCCTGGAACGTTGCTTGTGAAGTTTTGAGACTTTCACCTCCTCTCCAAGGTTCTTTCAGAGAAGCTCTCACCGACTTCATGTACAAGGGTTTCTCAATTCCGAAAGGATGGAAGGTAAAAATAAATTATAAAAATCATTTTTCCACACTTTTAAATAATAATGATTATTTTGTCTAAAGATACATAGAGGACTTTACTTTTTCAAAAATAGGCCATTGGCGTGATTTAACTTTGGAGTGTTGTTTCCTGGAAAAAAACAAATACAGTACTAAAATCACTCATGAAATAATCTATGGTCTTTGTTTAAGCAGTTATACTGGAGTGCATATACAACACACAAAAATGCAGAGTATTTTCCGGAACCTGAAAATTTTATTCCGGCAAGATTTGAAGGAACTGGACCTGCTCCGTATACATTTATACCCTTTGGAGGAGGATCTCGGATGTGCCCCGGAAAAGGGTATGCCCGATTGGTAATACTCATTTTCGCTCACCACCTCGTGAAAAGGTTCCGATTCGAAAAAGTCATTCCCGATGAGAAAATTGTGGTGGATCCGAATCCAATTCCGGCCAAGGGACTCCCCGTCCGGCTCTATCCTCACGCAGCATGAAAGCAATGTTATTTGTTTGGGTACTTGTTTAATATGCAAGATTCGATATCAGTAAATGCATATCACGTTCAATTAAGTTTTTTTCATAATAACAAGATTTTCTACTTCCTCTATCCCAACTGAAATTGCACTGTGATCATTAGCAAGTTGTTCAAGAAGCATGTTTGACCGTTAACATGTTTACCTATGTATAATAACGACAAATAAAAAGTTGATATTTAGAAATTACTTATTACAACAAATTGAACCATATCATATACGATAATATTGTTGTTCATAAATCTATTTTTAAATACGAGGTCAAACTTTGATGGAAAATAGTGTTAAAAAAGTAACAGTGTAATTTCATCTGGTACAGAGGGAGTACTAAATTTCACCTGCATAGGATACGACGACATGAAAAACTGGAACAGGAATGCGAGCCTGAGTCGTAGGCGCTGTTGGAGATTAAACTTGATTTTGGGTTAAGACAAAATGACATTTTTTCAGTCGCCCATAATCTTGCAGGAGTCCAAAAGAGTCTTAGAAGAAGGGAATGTTCTAGAGTAAGTTCCAGAATATCTCTAGAATGTGTAGATTATGATTGAGTTGTAGAGAGTATTCTAGAGAGCTAATTGTAGTCATTAGATTGGAATTGGGATGGATAGATCTTAGCCATTTGTTGGGGGATGCCACTAGTATAAATATGTGTGATTTAGTAGAGTTTCAATCAAACCAAAAATAATATAAACCTTCTCCTGATACAAATAGCCTCTTCATCCAAGTTCCCTATTCTCTCGCAATATTTCTAAACCCTTCTTCGTCCTTTTAAAGTTTCCTCCCCACAAAGTAGTATCAGATCTATTCCCTCCCAACAAAGTGGCATCCGAGCTATTCCCTCCAAACAAAGTGGTATCAGAGCTACAAGATCCTTTTAACATGGCAAATAACGCTAATCCCTTCCAAGTCCCAATGCTCACTAAGAGCAACTATGACAATTGGAGTCCAAGAATAATGGATCTTCTTGGAGCACATGATGCATGGGAGATAGTTGAGAAAGGCCAAACCAAACTGGAGAATGAAGGCGAGCTCTCTTAAGCAAGCATGAGAGAAGCTTCAAGTATCGCACAAGGTAGCCGATTAAGTTAAGAAGGTGCGTCTTCAAACAATGGACATTAAGGGTACCTTGCACTCCATCCATAGGGTTTCCTTATAGTCTTTCGGTACCCCATGCTAACTATCATACTTTATGTCCACCCTTGTCCTTCCTATCTTCGCAACCCAACTAGACTACTTTGCACGTTCTTTGGATAAACACTTGGCCAACTTGTTGGAAACCAATGTAGTTACCTCTTTGTTATCTATCCTACATTCTAGTGTGCTACAATGAGTTTTAGCTATTACTCTCTCGTCAGAAACATCATCGTCATCGTAACTAAATCCCAACATTGCGGGTTGGGTATTTCGTGAAAGTGACACATCATCACGAGTCCTTTTCTTAAACATTATTAAACCTGTATTCACAAATTCCTAAACAATTTATAAAACAAACTTCATAAAACATAGTTAGTGAAGAAAATTATGGACATGTTGTCTTTAAAATTTTCACTAGGTCAACAAACAACTCCCACTAGATAAAATACATAATATCACAACCCCGGGAACTACCTAAATCGCTCAATCTATCTCCTCTCTACCAAACTATCAAACAATCTCTAACCAATTCCCTTCTTCGTAGTAAAAGAGGAAGAACAATTCACAAGTTTCTCCTCTTTAACTCTCTCGAAGGCGGTGGCATCTGGCAATGGTACAAACACCTTCTATTTATACTAAAACCCTTAAATCATTGATCAAATATTATTGGGTCTTCTAGCCGATCAAGGATTAAATCCAAAATCAATACTGACTATATTTTGACTTTGAGGAGGCATCCCAACACGGGCTACTCCATGAGTAACTCGCTACCGCAAAAGATGTGGTTTTAAGCCTGAGTCCATGCTGGCGCCTGAACCTTCTTGGTAGGGTTTGATTGTTCTGCATCCACCTGCTCACTTGAAGGATTATGTCTACACTGCGACTTGCGCGAATACCCCATTTTAAATTTTCTCTGTCCACTTCACCATTGTCTTTGTCCTCATTACTCTTTACCCTTAAGCTGATTTTGTGTCCTGTGATAAATTTTTGGTTTTGTGTTCTTTGGTTGTAGCGACTTCTACTACAGATATCACGTCTTATACTGAGGCATTTCGGTATGCGCATTGGAAAAAGGCAATGATAGATAAAATTAAAGCTCTTGAGCAAAATAATACTGGGATATCGTCTCCTCTTCCTCCTTGCAATTTTGCTATTGGTTGCAAGTGGGTGTTTGTACCAAATACAAGTATCATGGTTCAATTAAAATATGTAAAACATGTCTTATTGTCCTCGACATTCGTCATATTGAAGGGACTGGATATACTGAGATCTTTTCTCTTGTTGGTAAGATAAGTTCACTTGGTAACTTTCATTGTGTTGGTGTGATAAAATGTTGGGCACTTCATTAGATGGATTCATAATGCATTTTTGCTTGGAGACCTAGAGGAGGGAGTGTATATGCGCCCCTCCTGGATATCGTGTCTCTTCTCCTAATATTGTTTTCAAATTTCATAAGTTTTTATATAGTGTTCGTTAGGCTCCTCGAAATTGGTTTGCTAAGGTGGTTGCTGCTCTCTCGGGCTGTTTAATTGAATTTGTTCAAAATACGAAGGATTGCTCTATATTTTCTTACACAAGAATTTTAATACTCTACACGTGCTTGTCTATGTTGATGATTTCATCATTGGTGGTACTACTTCTACTCTCTTTTTAGTGAATTCAAGTCCTACTTAAGTTCTTGTTTTCATATGAAGGATCTTAATCAGCTAATGTACTTTCTTGTTATCGAGATAGCTCACATTTTGGATGGGTCATTTCTTTCTCAGCAAGAAATATGCCTTAATATTTTGTCTGATTCATATTTGTTAACAGCCCAACCAAAAGATTTATAGATGGAGCAACAACATAATTCAGCTTGTGTAAAGGGGGTCTAAATCTAATGATATGGATCGTTATCGATGTTTAGTTGAGCGCTTTTTCTATATCATTGTCACTCTTCTGGATCTCAATTATTATTTTCATACTCTTTATTATTTGAAGAGTCATCCAGGTCAGGGTTTTTATTTGTCTGCTAAGAGCTCGTTGCAGTTAACAACTTATTGTGATTCAGATTGGGTTGTGATTCCTATTTCACATTGCTCTTTGTCATGATATTTTGTAATCGCTTGGAAAATTGCAAATTTGTCTGACTCCATTCTCTCCTTCACTCGCTTGGTGTTGGTCATTCCTCCACTATATGCCTGTTTTGTGATAGTTATGTGGCTATTCACATAGCACCTAATCTTGTTTTCCCTAAGCGTACGAAGCATATTGATATTGGCTCTCATTTTGGTATACATCTTATTCATTCGGGCGAGGTGGTTACTCATTATATTGGAACCTCCACTAAACCAGTTGATCTCTTTATTAAAGCTCTTGGTCGTGATCAGTAGTTTTAGAAGGCATGCTCTGTCTTCATGCTCCAACTTGAGGAGGATTATTAAGATTGTTTTGTAAGTTTCAATTTCTTGTATAATAATGATTCGAATTGAATCACCTGAGTATCAATTTACGAGAGATCAGATTTTAAAAAAAACTAATTTTATCCTACCCTTTATCTACAAAGAAAACATTTTCAATTGAAAGTGTATAAATACAAGAACATATTCGAAAAGATATGAAGTTTCTTAATGGTATTTAATGATAACACTTATCATTTGGACCAGAATCGGGAGCCTATTCAATACTTTATTTAACCTGGATTATGGGAAAATTGAACAAATCAGGAGATGGCTACACCAATTAATTTTTGTTTTAGTGTATGGTTTTATTGGTTTCTCAAGCCACCAGGAGTATAGTATTTCTCAATTTTTAGTACCTCTCACTAAACTTTGTAAACAATTTTTTTTTTCTGTTTATAAAAGATTTCTTTTGGAGGGAAACCTAATTTGGCAATGACGGGAATTTAGGACTGCAATTTCAGGAATATGAAGAATGTGATCTTTTATTAATCGTTAATGAATGGATTCACTATTTTTATTGTTAGACAATTGAAAAAGGCAGAACAAACCAAGTTTGATCAATACATTTATTCCTACAATTTGATGCATAATCTAGAGCAGTGGCAAATTCAGGATCTCATGTAGGGGCATAAAAGGAGAGTAAAAAAAATTTCCAAACACTTTACACTTAACGCGGTCGCCGCTGGTTGAGGTTGGAGTCGGAGATGATGGCGGACGGACTATGGCGCCCTTGTCGGCACGGCGGATAGACGGTTGTTTGGCGGTGTCTGAGCAGTGGCAGACAGTTCTTCACTGAGGGATTAGGTTTCAAAATTCGAAGTGTGATTCTCCCGTTCTCTGAAGTCTGAATCGAATTGCATAAGAGTATAATTGGTTTGCGATTTGATTTAGCTTTGCATTTGGGCCAATTGGGCTTGGCCATCTTTTTTTTGCCTGCAAGTTAACAAAACCACGTCGTTTTACTTATGGCAAAACGACGTCGTTTTGTATAGTGATAAAAAAAACCGGCCATCTTTTTTTTGCCTGCAAGTAACAAAACGACGTCGTTTTATTTATGGAAAAACGACGTCATTTTGTATAGTGACTAAACAGAAAATGAGACCTTCTTCTTCAGGGCTCACCGGCGGAACTAACTGTTGCAACTTAGAGGGGGGCGGAATCCATGGATTCCGGTGGCACTTAGGGCTAAATCCTGGGCCACCTGATCGTAGGGGTGGCGCAAGCCCCCCTCGCCCCTGGTTCCGCCCCTGATCTAGAGTCTTTTATCTCATCACATGTTTCACTACAACAAATGATGCGACTTGTAGCAAAATTTTTGTGACATATGAAAAGGTGTCATATTTTTCTTGACTTAAATATGTCACTAAAATTTAAGTTTATCGATACATATCAGTATCATGTCATTCAAATTTAAACACAAATACTCCCTCCGTTTTACTACATTTAGCACACTTTTTTTATTGTTTCTTTTGTATTTGCATACATTCTATTTTTGGCAAAATTTCTTTTAATTTCATCAAATCATTCCACTTCATTCTTTAGAAAATCAATTTAATCTATTCATTCCATTCACAATAAATTCAAACATCTAAAAATATGATGTTATATAAAGAGAAACAGAGGGAGTACATGTCAGTGTCTTTTCAAATGTTAAAAAATAACTATACTTCAGATGTTACATTAATTTATTTTTGTAATACGTGTATCGGAGAAATCATGCAAGACATCACAAACTGCTTTAGTAACACTTATAAACGTCATTGATCTTTTAAATCATGCTACTACTAGGAAATCCTATTGGGTCTTCTAGCATATTTAAATATTAAATCAATACTAACTATATTTTGACTTTGAGGAGGCATCCCAACACGGGCTACTCCATGAGTCATTCGCTACCGCAAAAGAGATGGCTTCTAAGCCCGAGTCCATGTTGTCGCCTAAACCCTCTCGTTAGAGTTTCCGTGTTCGGCATCCACCTTCTCGATAAATTTTTGGTTTCGTGTTCTTTGGGTGTAGCGACTTCTAGTACATATATCACGTCTTATACTGAGGCATTTCGGTATACGCATTGGAAAATGGCAATGGCAAATAAAATTAATGCTCTTGAGAAAAATAATACTTGGATATCATCTCCATTTCCTCCTTGCAATTTTGCTATTGGTTGCAAGTGGGTGTTTGTGCCAAATACAAGTCTCATGGTTCGATTAAAAGACATAAAACATGTCTTATTGTCCTTGACATTCGTCATATTGAAGGGACTGAATTTATTGAGACCTTTTCTCTTGTTGATAAGATAATTTCACTTCGTTGGTGTGATAAAAGGTTGGGCACTTCATTAGAAGGATTTTCATAATGCATTTATGCTTGGAAACCTAGAGGAGGGAGTGTATATTTGCCCTCTCTTGGATATCGTGTCTCTTCACCTAATATTTTTTTCAAATTTCATAAGTCATTATATAGTCTTAGCTAGGCTCCTCGAAATTGGTTTGCTAAGCTGGTTGTTGCTCTCTCGAATTGTTTAATTGAATTCGTTCAAAGTACAAAGGATTACTCTGTATTTTCTTACACATGAATTTTAAATACTCTACATGTGCTTGTCAATGTTGATGATTTCATCATTGGTGGTACTACTTCTACTCTCTTTAGTGAATTCAAGTCCTACTTAAGTTCTTGTTTTCATATGAAGGATCTTGATCTGCTAATGTACTTTCTTGTTATCGAGATAGCTCACATTTTTGGATTGGTCATTTCTTCTTCAGCAAGAAATATGCCTTAATATTTTGTCTGATTCATATTTGTTTGCAGCCCAACCAAAAGATTTATAGATTGAGCAACAACATGACTTTGCTTGTGTAAAGGGGGTCTAAATCTAATCATCTGATCGTTATCAATGTTTGGTTGAGCACTTTTTATATATCATTGTAACTCGTCTGGATCTCAATTTTTCTTTGCATACTCTTACTCAGTTCATGCATGAGTCGTGGGTGCCACATTGTTATTCTACCTTACGAGTTCTTCATTATTTGAAGAGTCATCCAGGTCAGGGTTTTTATTTGTGATTCAGATTGGGCTGTGATTCCTATTATACATTTCTCTTTGTTATGATATTTTGTAATGCTTAGCAAATCACTTTTTTCTTGGAAGACTAAGAAGCAGTCTATAGTCTCTCGTTCGTTTGCTGCAGTCAAATACAGGTCTATAGTTGTTATTGCAGCAATTTTTTCTGACTCCATTCTCTCATTTGCTCGCTTGGTGTTGGTCATTCCTCCACTATATGCATGTTTTTTGATAGTTATGTGGCTATTCACATAGCGCCTAATCTTTTTTTCCCTAAGCGTACGAAGCATATTGAGATTGGCTGTCATTTTGTTATAGATCTTATTCATTCGAGCTAGGTGGTTACTCATCATATTAGCACCTCCACTCAACCAGTTGATCTCTTTATTAAACCTCTTGGTCATGATCAGTAGTTTTAGAAGGCATTCTCTGTTTTCATGCTCCAACTTGAGGAGGACTAGTACTCCCTCTGTCCCAATTCAAGCTGTACACTTTTTGGTCAACTTTCTCAAACCATGTTTGACGAACCATAACTTTATTTATGCATAATAATGGTGTATTAAAATTTAATGTTTAGAAAATACATCAGGCAGGGAATCCAATGATATCTCACATAATGATATTTGGATCTATATACTGGTTAAAATTTATAGTCAAATATGTCTTGAGAAAGTTGACCAAAAAGTGTGCAGTTTGAACTGCGACATAGGGAGTAAGATATATTAGGATGTTTAGTAAGTTTCAATGTCTTGTATAATAATGATTAGATTTCAATCTCCTGAGTATCTATTTACGAGAGATCAGATTAAAAAAACTAATTTTATCCTACCCTTTATCTACAAAAAAAATTTTCAATTGAAAGTGTATAAATACATGAACATATTCGAAAAGATATGAAGTTTCTTAATGGTACTTAATGATAACACTTATCGGTTGGATCAGAATCAGGAGCCTATTAAATACTTTATTTAACCTGGATTATGGGAAAATTGAAGAAATCAGAAGATGGCTACACCAATTAATTTTTGTTTTAGTGTATGATTTTATTGGTTTCTCAAGCTACCAGGAGTATAGTATTTC
>JAULKJ010000001.1:5093140-5109512 GCA_032355405.1 Rubia balearica
GGTTTTGAGACCTGCATCTACTCTACATAGACAAGCTGTTGAATCAACCTGAAAACATATAACGACAAATCAATGGGATAGTGCACAATGTATATACTTGTGCAAAGCTCTTGACCACTTATCAGATTACCAGTCAAAATATGAGCCATAACTAACCAACAAAAGCATATAGTTTTTTTTTAAATGAAGCTTTGCAAAGCAGTCAAATTTTGTCGAAGCATATATGTTGATCAACTACTATCTCTAAATAATGACATTAAGCAATTAGCAATAAGAAGTCTTGCTTGAAGTTGATATCCATCTCTGAGCAAATGAATATTCATTTCCAAAATGAGCACTTCCATCTATGTTTTTATCACGAATCAAACATCAAAAATTCAAAACAATTGAACTACTAATGAATAACCAATTCAGCATATACAAGAACATGGGCAAATAACTCAGCAATTAAGGTCAAAATATGACTCAACTAGGCATAACATACTTCAGCAAACACGATACTAAGACTTTCCGAGCATCGAAGCATGCATAACCAAACAACAGACCAAAAACATGATACAAATGCTTAGAAATCATAAGATCACAAAAAATATCTGAAAGCTACCAGGGGAGGCTGAATGACTCTGTCTCTGTCCATCCTTGATTGCATTTCACTCGAAAGTTGAAACACTACAAGCGCATCATCAAATGACAACTCTATAGTCTTCCAACTACAAAAGCACATAAAGATCAAAGAGTCATAAGAAAATCACAGCCGACGATGATCATCAATGTTGCATCAAAGAAAACCCAAAGCCAACTGAAACAAAATGCAAATTGCATAAGGCAAATCACCTCACCTTATCCGAGATCTCTGCTTTCAGAAAGTAAAAAACCCCAAACTGATCAAAATTCCTTTCAAATCACCCCCGAAAAGAACAAGTCATGCAACAAAACAGCCAAAACATCAGAAACAAAACCTCCTCATTTCAAAATCCCAGTTGGGAAATCAAAAACCCAGATGAAAAAACACACATTTCAGAATCAGCAACCCAGAGAGGTGCCTTAAAACCCCCAAATGCGAGACAGCAATAAAAATGGGAGTGGGAAAGAGATAAAGAAGGGTCTCACCGCTAAGTGGAGAATCGGGCCCATAACTTGTAATTCCACAACCTGCCAAAGCACAAGAGTTGCAAAAGCTAACCCCAAAACCATGAATGGGTCAATTAAGCTGTTGAATCAATCTGTGACGTGTTGACATTTACTCATTTAGGCTTTAGCTACAGTTGCTGAATTGAAACAACGCTTTCTATTTTTCCTTACTGTACGTGACTGATAACTATATATACACTTGTAATTTTCACTAAAAGGGTAATTTCAGAATGAATAACACGTTTGGTAAAACATCCTTAATTGTTTGTCTGTTTTTTTCCCATTATTTTTAACATGTTTAAATCTTTTCATGAATAAGAAGTGCAACAAAAATCATCCAATTAGTATCCTCATAATATTATACTCCCTCAGTCTCAGCAGTAATGTTAAATCTACTTTTTCAAAGTCAAATTTGATAAACTTTGGTCATAAATATAAATTAATATATATCTAATAAATATATCATGTAAGATATTGTTGAATTCATCTTAAAATGTATTTTCTAAATATCATTTTTTAATGCAAAATTAGTATACATAGCTAGAGATATTAACAGTCAAACATGATCATTGAAAACCGTGAAAAATTGATAGACCATTACTGCTAGTACAGAGGGAGTATGATTTTGATGGTGGTATTTGATGGCACGAGATTTTTTTTATCTCAATTTGTGGTACTTAGATATTTAAAGTTAAGTTGCTACCAAGAAACATGTTTGACTGTAAATATATGTAACTAAGGACAATAACGTCGAATAAAAAATTAATATTTAGAAACTAAATGTTACGACGAATCTAACAATATTTCATACGATAATATTTATATTCGTATATCTATTCAAATATGTAATCAAAATTCAGCAACTTTGATTGTCAACTAATAAGTGTGCAAAATCGGGAGTTAAGAAGGGAGTATTTCAATTTGGACCAATCAATTATAAAGATAAAATAGTATGTTTCTCATTGTAATGATTGAGTATGAATGTATATTTTCCATGTAAGGTGTTAACTTGAAATGATTGTACATTGGATGTACTCCATCTCAAGTTTGCCATGATAGAAATAAATGATAATTTTATCATGAAATTGGCATTGAAAACATGAGATTCTTCTTCTCTTAATCTGTTGTATTTTGATGAATGAATGAATGAAATTTAGATACACTTTTCTACTACCCTATTTTAAGTTTTTAAAATAAAAATATATATGTTTAATTGTAAATATGATTAAATATAGCAAGGAGTATATTCGCATAATGTTGATAAGGTATTAATAAAGATGATTTTTATAATTAAAAAAATTACTCCCTCTGTTTCACTAGATTTGCCACATTTTTCTTTTTGGCTTGTCCTTACGGGTTTGACACACTATCTTTTTTTTCTGCAAGATTCATTCAATTGTATTCACTTATTTTACCTTTTCTTTTCTAAACTCAATTTCATCAATTCATTTTATTCATTTGCATTTATACACCTGAGGTTATAGTATCAAATCCAACAAAACGAAACTAGTAATAAAGATGCAAAAACTGCATATGGGGTGTGTCCCCAATACAGTATTTGAAATCAAACAAATGTGCAAAAGTAGTAGCAGTAACACAAATTTCAAATGGTCGTGGAGCCAACCAAACTTTTCCACCAAAGACTCCTCCATTAAATTTGGTCATCATCATTCATCAACACATTTGGATCCACTTATTCCACCCTTTGATATTTTTTACGTACTTTGAGATGCGATTATATTGAATGGAACATCATTAATCAATCGTAATTTTAGTTACCTTTCGATCTGATTTAGAGTTCTGTTTTCAATTGAGTGAACTTCTATTGAGGTTATGTTGATAAGTTGCCTTGGGAATATGTGTTGTTTTTTCAATAACTAAAGCATAAATGAGTAAAAATGATCTTATACTTTTTAAAGTGCTGAAACAACCTCTAGTTCTTTGAAAGTGTCAAAATGATCTTGAACTCGTTTGAAGAATGTCAAAATGATACTGAACGTGCCGATCTTCGTCGTAATTGCTAAAAATGACCCAAATACCCTTCTGATTAATTTTTATAGAATGTCTGGTTTGCCCTCCTAGTTTAAATAACAAAAATACGTAAAATGTGAAATGGCTAATTTACACCCCCACATTCCATATGTATTCAAACCCTAAAAATTTCATCTCATTTTTTCCATTTCCAAACTCGTCCCCTCTTTTGTGTGCTTCACCGCTCATCCTTCTATGAGCGTTTCACTCTTGATTCACAGTCCTTCACCCTTCTCCGCCATCTACCACCACCAAGACAATCGCCCCAACTCTGCCTCCTTGCTTCACTATAGCCTTGCTCTCATTCTCAGATCCCCGACCATTAAACGACGAGTTCATTGCGCCCATTCCACCTTCTTAATTTCCTCGTATTCAAACTTAAACAACCCTCCATTTTCTTTTCCCATTTGAAGGAACCCTCTATTTTCCATTTCAAACCTCATCTGCGTCGCTACCAACTTCGCCTCAACCTTCGAGAAGGCTAAAGTATCTTTCATCCTCATCTTCTACCACCACCACCTTCATTGTCGCTCACCCTCCAGCCCAGAAATGCAGTGTCTCTCGGGACATGCTCCAAGCTATGTACAGTTTTTTTTGTCACCCAAGTATCTGTGGGATTCACAATGAAGCGGCATGTGTGACACTGGACTTCCAGATTGTTTAGAAGATTGAAAGACGAATAGGTGCATATTTAGGAAGCCTAAATTGTATACTTGTACTGGTACAATTTTGAAGTACTTGGAAATGGATTTTGTTGTGTTTGGTCTATTGTAATGATTGTACATGATATCGATATTTTTATGGAATTTTTAATGTTCATTGATAATTTTATTGCTCAAGAACAAATTGGGCTGGTGACGAATTTTTAGGACGTTTTCGCGAAGACAAAAAAAACACTAATGCTAATAATTGTTCAAATTTTTTGATCCAACCCCAAAATTTCAAAATAAGTATGGATATAACCCGAGAAATCAAAATTAAGTGGTGATATAACCATAAAAATCTTATTTGGTTGTAACGATGGGGCAGACTTTGGGAGGGTAAAATTGTCAACAAAATAGACAACTAAGCAGGGGTATTTTAATCACTTGCGGGATGATCAACGCTAGAATTTGTCTAGTGAGCACTGGTCTTGGATCAATTGAGAAAAATGGTAACATTCGACGAATATTTAGATTGTTTCAAAACTTTTGAAGAGTTCGAGATTGTTTAGTCACTTTCCGAAAAACTTAGGGGGATTTTACCCCAAGTAAAATTATGTGATGAGAATTGAGTTTGAAGAGTGAAACTATTATTGAGTGGATGAGACCGATTCACTTTTCACTGGAAAAGAAATGTGATAGTTTGGAAAGATAAACTAAAAAGAACAGTTGGTGAAACTTGAGTAAGCATAGTGATCAAAATCAACCAAATTACATACAGGCATATTACTCTACTAATAGGAGTCAATTAGGAAAAGACACCACTTGAGTTAATTGAAACTCAATAAAGTCTAAAACTCCATACATTCGAATAATTGGAGATGCTCTCAACTATTGTACCACCATCAAACCACCACTACTGAAGTTGAATCACCGCAATTGTCTTATCAAAAAACTACTCTAAAATTTACAATTTTAAACATAAGTATGACTTGAACCCTAAACCTCGTGAACCAAATCTCAACTAACTTTGCTCCGGCTAGTTACTCTATATAACATGGGTTAAATAAACTAGGCATAGATTGTTTTTCATAAACAAGTGCCAAGTTCGGGGCTGCATTGGTAATGGGGGGATGGCAAAATGAATGATGGTTACCAAACCATACCTAATAATCATCACTCTCACCCACTCAATGCAAGGCCCCCGTTGCCTCTTTAACGTGCTATTTTACCTTTTCCGTGCCCCTAAAACACAAGATTCCGCTGTTTTCCCCCCTTTATTTTCTTTCATATCTTGAGATCTAAATAAATGTTCTGTTCGGTGGGATTAGTTGGAACCGAGAATTTCAATTTAATGACATAAATGCAACACGCAATGTACTCTTATTTTGCGTTCTAACGTTTTGCCATTGTCTAAATGGCCAAAGATTAGTGCAATGACAATGAAAAGAGAGCAAACTACTACCCGCCAATGAAGCTATTGATATTGAATAATCAGATCAGCTTTTAACTTTTCTTTTAATCATTCGTTGCCATCTCCAGCCTCATGTGCCAAACCAAACTCCCCTGGTTTTGTTAAAGCGTCAAAATAGTTACTAACCCATTTCTAGTTTTGTTAAGGCACCAGAAACCATACTATCTAACGCGATGCACTAACTCCTCCTTTCATGCCAAATTAAACTGCACACTATTTTTAGTAATTTGTTCCTTCATTTTTGGGACCTTTCTTTTATCTCTCGGATCAAATCGCACACTTTCCTTTCATGGAAATGATTAATTTTTCATATTCATTTCCCTCACTTTTTTACACTATTTTCTCACATCCACTTTTCTTTTCTTTGCCACCTAAACAATCAATAACTCGAGTGCTCCATATGTCGTCACTAGCTGGCCAAACTTGACAGACACTCTTATGTGAGAAATCTCGTCTTCTGCTACCAATACTAACACTATATTGTAATGCAAGAGAACTCAAATTCACTCTTCTTCTTCTTTACTGAAGAGGAGAAGCCACTGCAAAAAGACATTCATTTTACCAAAAACACATGATCCAATCAATCACTATATTTCTATCATTTCACTGGCGGTCAAACAACTGATAACTGATTTCCCTATCACTCCTTGACTAAAAAATCGGTTAAACTATTAACAAAGGGAAGAAAAGAGAAGCAAAATATAATCCAAGATCATCCCCATCTTCATCTTCTGTCCAATTTTTTTCTCCCCAATTAAGGTCAGCAATTTTACCAATAGAATCCAAAAATGTTTAATCTGTACGAAGCAAATCCGGCTGCGGTTTGAATGTCTCGATAACCAAGTACGGCAAGATCACCATGCCCGACACGAACAGGGTGAACTGCAAAATGTTTCAGGAAAAGTTTAGGTTCATCAAAGTACACAGACATAATGACAAGTATGTAAGATTCGGAAACTCTAAAAATAAATTTTTAAAAAAAGGACAAGCATGAGGCACGGAGGATATACCACTAGCGGAAGGGTTAAGAAGCTGAAGATTGGCCACAATGCGAATGTGAGTCTGATAATGAAGAATGAAGATTTTAAAAGATGAGTAAAGCCGTTTCAAGTGAAATCACTGAGAGAAATCATCTTACAAGCAGAAGGATACGAGTCCAATGAGAGTAAGAATTGGCAAAGCAGCTATACTTGAAACCTCCCAATTTTCATTGGTTTTTCGCAAACCCCAAGCTACCATACTTGTATACAAGAAAAAGAGAACATTCAAACTTACACCTAACATCCCCATGTACAATGGAACCCTGCATGTAAATGACTTGCCTTTTAGAGTAGTTAACAAATTGAATTCAATAAATTTGACTAATAAATACAAAGCGGTGTATACAACACCGTGTTTGTGTGAATCCAAGCAACGTCTTACTCATAAAAAATACAAGGACCAACCACAGATTATAGTCACCGACACCACCATTCAACATATAAGGAAGGAAGACATTTTTTATCCAAGGCTAATTTTCCAAAAAGGATGCATGAAGGAGAAAAATCTAATAATAGCATAGCAGATAGTACAATAATCGTAATCAACGGTAAAACAAATAAAAGAAAAACATGATGAAATACAAGACAGCCCATGAATGATCATCACTAGATACGTAGTGGATAAACTATCACACAGCAGAGATGTTAGTAGTACCCTTCATGGGTTACAAAGCTCAAGAGAGTGCTAAATTACCAAGCAACGCTAAGATTTTGAGCTAACATCCATTCACAAAGTAACAATCCTAAGAAAAGGAAGCCAAAGGAACACTTACAGGAGGCAAATATATTCACATCAAAACTAACACTGCTTACACCAATATTATGCAATGTGGATCTAACACTGTTTTCAAACAAATGACTGTTGTACGAAGGTAGACTAGTAACTACTTCCAAAAATCCAACAGAAGTACTGGTTTCTAACATTCCTACCTCAGAAAAAAAAACTAATCTTTCATTTGTCAGTCCTAAAATATGCACTTCTAAAAACATATACTTGAGTTTGAACTTTAGCATCTACATTCCAAACTTCGTAATTGAAGCGATTCACACCCAACCGTATACAATTATTTTTTTACTAAAAGAACACCACCAAACAATTCCATATTCCCTAATCAAGATTAAAAGAACAAAACAGGCAGTAAAAATTACCTCCTGATGCGATCATCATGCCACAAGAGGAAAACAAGATTGGAGCGCCTATCGCCATAGTAGATGATAAAAAGAGCAGAAGCAATCCAAAGAAAATTCTCCAACACATCAACCCAAGTCCTGGATTTAGGAAGCGAAGAATTCAGAAAAACCGCTCTAGAACACGCATCATCCTCCAGATCATCGCTACTCGACGTGTATCCCTGACTATGCCTCTGCCTTATGTGCCCGCCCCCGGTCACAGGGGTACCCCCAGACATACTACCACCAATATGATCAAATATTTATAAATAAATAAAAAATTTAAAATCGGCAATACAACAGTTCGTTCGTCCTAGTGTCTGTACATCAACCTAAAACCTATCAAATATCCTTCTGTCCCCGCTGCGACAACCATCACAAGCCTGCAACTTGCTGATAATGCTACAAGAAAAATAATTAATGGTGAGGAGAAAACAAAAACGGCGTGGATTCCCGAATCTGAGAAGAAGATTTAGCGCCGCAAATTTGGCGTGAAGAATTGGGCAATAAATGAGTGGGAAAGGGTTTTGAGAGAGGGCTAATGTGAGCTTTCTGCTCATAAATCTCGACTAATATAATGCTAACCGGTGATTCAGAAAACAATTAGTGTGTGTACGTGTAATTCTGTAATTGTGGAAACGTGGTCTCTTCAGATTGGAACTCGCATACGCCATATTCGTTTCTTCCGCCGCTCAGCAATGTCCATCTCTCTTGTTAATTCGCGCGATAATGGTTTTGCCTAACATAAAATATTTATGTGATTAAAAAAAAGAGTTGAAATGGAAGTGTTTATTGGGAAAACAGGAAATAAGCATGGTGTAATTTGTAATCATTTTTCAGGGTGAGTGCCGTGATATCCGGGATGCCAATGACTGCGCTTTCGGTATATAATAAAAATCTTAGCATCTCGAATGCAAAAATATCATTAGCAAGTAGTATAAAAACCACTTACTGATTATTATTGAGTTTCTTTACTGGAAAATTTTTGGTAATAGAAATTGATGAAATTTTAATCATCGATACAAGTTTAGTAAATCAAATCTACTAATCATTGTCACATCTGTTTCGTTGGATGTGACACGCTTTATTTTTTTTAGATTGTTTTTGTGAATTTGACACACGTTCTTTTTATGGCAAGATTTCTTCAATTTCATCCACTCATTCTACTTTTCATTTTCTAAATTCAATTCATTCATTCATTTCATTAAGTTAAAACCAAGCACTTAAGTCTATCATACTACATCCAACAAACGGAGGTAATATATTTTATTCTTAAAAATTATGAAAAGATTAAATTTTATTTTTCACTAACTCTATATTACACTCATATTCGATTGATAGAATAAATTATTTTTTTATTTTTATAATTGCATAAATAAGTATATTAGAAAAATAATACATTTATTTATATATTATTTTTATTTAAATTTATAAGATAATTCCCAGTTTTAAAATTTATTTATATAAATTTATAGATTATTTTTAGTATTATATGAGTATTAAAAACTCTATATATAATTATTAATGATATATTAAATATGATAGTATAATTTATTACTACCTAAATCTTTTTAAAATATTTGTTTTTGTTTATAATATATGAATATTTATTAGTGGATTTCAAGCAGTTGTAGTTAAATTTACATAAATTTGAAGTTAATAATTTTGATAAATATCGGCTTTTTTGACGGAGATAAATATGTTGACTAGACATACGAACAATCACAATGAGAGTGTTAAAGCATCTTTCATGCAGATTTTACTTTGTAAAAGTCAATTGTCATTCAAACCTCCTTCACTTATAAAAATCGCCTCTTCTCCATCTCTAACTCCAACAACATCAGTCTAAAAAAATAGATCAACTGAAACTTTAATTGTTTATTTTAAATTTTTAAAAAACTGAAACTTTTATAAGTGATGCCATGGCCAAACTTTAGTTGCTGTTATTTCATAAATGGGAGTTTAATCTTTGGTTAGAGATAAAAAAGGGAAACATTTATTTTCAATGTGGTTCGTATGGTAAGCATGTTTTGCTCTTTTTTTTTGGTTAAGTGGCATGGATTGTTTAACAACCCAATTGACCAGAATATATCCCAATTCACCCACGCAATTCATCACGGGATCTCTTTACCTTTGACAAAAGTGTGGGCAACATACATCAATTGCCAATTAAACATCTTCCCCACACCCACTTTCCTCTGATAAAATAACTTACCATTTCGTATGGGCTGCACTTTAATTTTATGCCGTCCTAATTAAATTTACCTAGTACAAAAGGTCAATCTCAACTAAACAATTTTAGCTGAATTCTTCGTAATGTACTAAGGTTAAAAGTAAAAAAATATGCTATTTTAGCTATCAAAAGTTAGTCGTTTTGATGGAGTAAAATTTTTTATTACTTCCTCTGTCCCAACAGTCAAAGATGTCTAACTTTGACAACATTTTTGGATATGTATATGAACAATAATTGTATCGTGTGAAATATGGTTATATTCATCGTAACATTAGTTTCTAAATTTCAAATTCACCAAATCTCAACTAGTGAAGAACCAGCTCTATAGCAACAAACCCCAAACCCTATTTTTTTTGGGTTTGTTGGGGAACCCCGGGTAAGGTTATACACTACATCGAGCCGTCCTGAGTCACCCGAGGGTGCTGGTTGCTCTCAGTATTGTGTATCTTCCCTTTCCTCATCGGGGTGTTTTTATAGGGACAATGTGGAAGAATCTTACAAACTAAGAGAGGCAACATTTGGTCGAGTTTCTGTTTGAGAGCCACAAGCATGGGAAGTTGTTGCATTCAAAGAGATTGGAGGCAGCCGCAATGTTCGACTGTTCCATACGCACAGTGAGCAGGATTTGGGCTCTAATTCAATCTCAAATGTCGCAGGGAAGACCACTTGATTTGTGTCATCGCATGACATGGCACACTCTCCAAAATAAGAAAGAGATCAACTTCGATGATTTGAAGGCAATTCCTGCATTGGAGAGACGCGCAATAAGGGGAATAACAAAAGCACTAAACGTTGGGAAGAGTAGTGTGCAGCGGGCAGTGGCATGAAAAGTGATTAAAAGTCATTAAAATAGCATCAAACCAGCTCTCACAGAATACAATAAGGTATCACGCATGTGGTTCGTTTTAGAAAAGCTGAATGCAGAACTTTACTTCAGACCAATGGACCATGTGATTCATATAGATGAGAAATAGTTCTACTTAAGCCGAGAAACAGTGAGGTACCTGTTGGCCCCGGATGAACCGGAGCCTCATCGCACATGTAAACACGTCACATATTCCTAAGTTAATGTTTATATGTGCGGTAAGTAGACCAATATGGGGGGAAGATGGTGAACTACTTGATGGGAAACTAGGCATATTTCCTTTTGTTCAATACCAAGTAGCAATCAATAATAGCAAGAATAGGCCAGTTGGGGCAGTTGAGAAAGTTCCAGTACCGAAGATCACAAGAGATGTCACAAGAGAAAAGATAATCCAGGAAGTCATGCCCCGCAATCAAAGGTGGCCATCACACATATTGGGCAAGTTCATTCACATTCAGCAAGATAATGCAAAGCCACATATATTGAAACATGGTCCAGATTTCAGTGTTGTAGCTTAAACGGATGGTTTTACAATACATCTAGTGAGCCAACTAGCAAACTTGCCCGACTGTAACATCCTAAACCTAGGGGTTTTCAACTCCATTCAAAGCCTACAACAGGAAGAAGCTTCATATAATGTGGAGAAATTAATCGCAGTCGTGCAATCAGCATACGAGAGAGAAGATGCTACTACATTGAACAAGGTATTCATCACACATCAACAATCAATGTTAGAAATACTAAAAGCATGTGTGTCAAACGAGTACAAGTTACCTCACATGAACAAGGACAGGTACATAAGAGAAGGGACTCTCCTGAGATCTCTACAAGTAAGTGCGGAGGTTGTAATGGGCATCATTGAATATCTTATAAGTAAAAGGGTAATAGATGAAACAATTATTCCCCTAATGTTTGCCCTAGGTTATCATCAATGGTTGATCTATTGTAAACATTTTGGGGGTTGGTGAAATGGCATATTTTGCAAGCCGGGAACATCCCACTTTTGGTCTAAATGGGATGCTCCAAGATCAACCCCGGTTAAATGTTCATTTTGTCAATGAAATTTAACCCATTTTTAAAAAATATGCATTCCTTGTTTCTAATATTATGTACATACCACAGAAGAACACATAATAGTTGGTAACAGTCAAGGAAGATGCTCAATCACTCTCAGGTATGTACAACGAAGAATCAATAAAAGGATCAATGACTCACGTTTCAACATGGAGGCAACAACCAAGGAAGATGGTCAATGACATTGGTTTCAATTGCAGTAAGGTTTCAACAGAGAGGCAACAACCAGGTAACATGCACTTAAGAACACATAAACACAAAATTTCAAACCACAAAATAGAGGGGCGCCTCTGTCTCTGGGACAAACTCGGATTTACTATATGTATCAGAAACGTAGCACTTAGAACACCTCCGACACGATTAATCAGGGGAGGTGGTCTAAAATGACATAAAATGCTAAAAGAGGCATTGGGGAGTAAAATCTGAGAAGAACAATTCAAAATCGCTGCAAAAATTGGGGGGAAGATGAACTAAGGTTTCTGGCGTTAGAGAGAGAGAGAGAGAGGAGGAGCTTATGAAAGAAAATGAGAGAGTTGAATGTGAGTAGGGAAGATTAGAGAGCTGAATGAAGACCCCACACATTTCTCAATGCCCAGGACGCATTGATTGGCCAGACGGTGTCGGTGAAAGAGATAAGATCTCTTTAATTTGAATAGGAAACATTTGGAGGATTGTTTTAGAATTAATGAGTTGAACATGGTTTTAATTCCCTAAGTGTATTAGTTTCTGGTTTAATTGGGTTAAGTGGATTTCATTTGAACAGGATTAGGTGAAATTAGACTAGGCTGATTGTAAAACATTAAAATTGATGGGGTTAGTTTAGGGAATTCAAGGCCCATTTTTTGCCAAAAGAGGTAAGAAACAAAAAGAATGAACATTTGCTTGGGTCAAACATTTAAGGAAAGTGTGCAGATCCCCTGGAACGGAGGGAGTAAAATAGTTGAAAAATGTCGTTTCAGCAATTTACTATCACTTAATAGTTCGTACATATCTCTTGCAATTAACCAGTTCACAGCCTGTACAAACTCAGACAAACTACAAACTATAAAGATCAGTGGATGATCAGTTCACCAAGAGGCGCGGACTTGAAATACTACCCTAAGACTACAACATTTCACCTGATTGAAGCATTACTTGTGCACGTAAATCAGAGCAGCGCCACCACTTCACAGGCCAACCATATCAAACAATGTAGAATGTAGAGTATCCAAAGGCATGTAGCCCAAAAATTTCCTTGTTGCAGATTCCCTATTGGCCATATCCATATGAAGTTTGTTCTCCTCCGCAAAGCCATCCCCCACTGCCAACCACCAGGAGATGCATCCCTGAGCATTTTCCGGGTCTATATGCGGAACTACACTCAAAGTTTCTCCTTGGTCCAGCTCAAATGACAACGACAGGAAGTCTCTGCTTGATTTTATACCCAGAGAACGGGCTTCTTCATGAAGCCACATAATAATCTGGCTAGCAACCTGCTAATACATCCATCACATCATTAACACAGTACAGAAATAAGAGTATTACAGGCTACAGGAGGCAATGGAAGAGTTTGAGACAACGGGTGAAATACATTTTTGCCATAAGTTTGCAGTGTTTTTCATATGTTGATACAGTAGCATCGATTAGTTATCAAACATGAGAAACCAAACTCAACCAGAGATATCTCTTATTGACAATACACAGAGAAGATTTGGCAAAGGCAATATATCAAACAAGGATTAACAATTCTGTGTTTCCAGAAAATAATGTACAGTGGGTTTTTTTTTTGTCAAATTCAAGTTCCCTACTATTCAAACAAGTCATGTCCATGAAAATCACTCCCTTAAAGAAGTAAAATTTAAAGAAGATGCTAACCTGCTGTAAGAGGATTACAGGAAGGTCTGCCAAATCACATTTGTATCTGTTCATAGGAGAACATGTTTCAGACTTCCCTTTGAACAGACCAATAACACTAGGAGCACCTTCCCCTTCCACACTGATGCAATCATCGGTCACCATCACTTTAGTCGATAATTGAGACTTTGAACTTTTCGTGTGGGGTGGAGAAAGAATTCGATTCTGGCTTCCAACAATTAATGGCGACTCAGGAATCTTGACGAAGAGTGTCCAAGATGAAGTGCGTGAATGCCAAGTAGGATGTGACATCAAATGCACATAAGGGATACCATGAACCTTCCACAATGAAACCAAACATAGCAAGCAGAAAATTAGTTTTGACTATAGGGTTGAGGAACATAAAACAAGTTGCCTCGATCTGATTCTAGTAAGTGAAGTATAAAGGCGTACCAGATTTTCCAGTACTGTCAGAACTTTGCTTGAGAAGATCCTATGTGCCAGAGACAGGCTAAAATGATCCAGAAGACTTAAGCTGTCCTTCACTGGCTGAACAGGAACATGAATTCTACCAGATGATACAGATCTATTTTTAGCTTTCACAAGCACATGTTCATGATACAGGTGTTGCAAATAAATTGCAAAACTGGTCTGAGTTGAAAAGGCAGACTTCTTTAAAACATGTCGTGTCTCTTCCGGTAACTCCATAGTGACATCTTCAGTATCCAGATTCTCAGTGCCTACACCACTAACTGTTTGATTATCTTCAAGGGATTGCACAAGTGAAATGGAAACAAACGCTTCTTGGCCAATGCTCAACCTTAAATAATTTTCTTGACTTCCAGTTACATTAACACTTCTAGATGAGTTAAATGCTTCCTGACTCACCAAATCAAACACCTGGATCAGATTGATAAAGGCACTGGTGAGCCTATGAAAATAGAGGCACAAAACAAAGACAAGTAGTCAAGGGGTTGCTACTGTCAGTTTCTATACACGAGAGAGGTACCTGCTCACAGAAAATGGCCAGATGAACTTCACGGAGCACTGTGTTTGTTTTTCTCACAGAATCGTCATCACTAACATGTTCTTTCATTGGGTCGTCATCGCCATCCTCTGAAGTAGTTTGTAGTTTTGTTACACTGTATTTTATCGCATTATACATTGAATGATCCCCGAGAAACTTGAATACAAGTGAGCGGCATGAATTTGGAGGTAAATTCACTGCTAGCATTCCAGCTGAATCATGCTCCACACGTATAGTGGACACAGAAGAAGGGCGAATTACTATTGTCGGGTCGCTTAATGAATTATCAAATAAATCAATGTAGAACCCCTCATTTGAAGCAGCAGCAGGCACCATCCGATGTCGTTTAACTTTCCAATTTTGCTGTAATCTATCAGCTTGTCAGGATGTCATATCGAAAAAATTTAAAGAAGTGGTTGCATGATTGGAACAAATAAGAATCTTCATCATTCCCAAATCCTAACACATTCAATGGCTTACCTGATGAGAGCACCATAGAATCTGGAATCTCTAGCCACCTGTTTTTCCAATGCTTTGGAAGATTGCTTTAAGTATTTCCCCAAATGCTGTAAATCAGCAGAAGTCAGATTATACACACCTCTGTAAGAAAAAATTGCCAGGATAATATCTTCACAAAATCCTGCACGTCCAACTAAAAAAATCACTTTGGAGATCCAACTACGTCATGTTGGGAGAAAGTTGAAAATTTTACAGAGCAACAATAGTTTTGCAAAAGTGAGAAACAAGTGGAACAAAAAAAATAGTGTACAGGCGTTACAGAGATACCCTGAAGCACTGTAGCTTTGTTGCAGTAGATACAGCAAGGTCAGACAGCTGCTCATTAGGTAACTGCTTGGGCCTAGTCATGCCAGCAACTGTTACGGCGTCATTTGCCTCAACCTGTCCAAAGTACTGTGTGTTAAATAATAGTGATAATACCGAGGTTTAATTAATCCCTCTCGATTCATCGGAGAACATTTCCCATATCCATTTTAGGCATAAACACATAAGGAACACAGACAGGTTGAAACAAGCAATCAGACCAAATTTAAAAGTCAATAAAAAGAATATATATGCTCCATTCAGCTCAATTAACCCCTAAGGTAGTTAATATACATGTAGAGAAAATGTGGGGGGAAAATTCCCATGTAGGTTGGTCGCAAGAGAATGAGTCACTCAATAAGAGGTGTGGTGATTCTGCACATCATAAAATGCTGAAGTTGCATACCAAAAGATGTACGAGCAGGCCAGTCTAATGCGGGAGCAGCTCGTAGAGGAAGTTAGGTTTAGAGGAATCCACTCAAAGCCAAATGGTTTCACGAAATAGCCTCTTAAAAATTCTAAAAAATAAATCAATTTTTCCTCCTGGCTACAATGCAGCTCAATTCATTGCCCATTTAACTTTCATATTATGCACAAAAAATAGAATTTGAACAGACAACTACCTTCTATATCAAGCACAACAATCTGATTTCAACAGGCAGCTAGAGCAGACAAAAACCTACTGATGCATCTACATAAAAAGCACAGCGAACTGTATTCACTATAAATAGGTGCAATACATCTCGATTTCACTCTTACACTTCTTTCAACTTGTGCATTTAGCTTTTATATAAAAAACCATAACCTAATTTAAAGCTGCAGTTAAGGAAGAAAAGATTCTATTGATGCATCCACATAAAAATATAAAATACAACAAACATTTTATACTACAAAGAGATGCTAAAATAAGAGAATGAATCATACAGTGTTGATGAGATCGATAATGACGGAAAGCTCTTGATGAGCTAACTGCAAATTCTCCACCAAGCTCTGCCACGGCTGAGAACTAGTCGACGGTTGCGAAATCTGAG
>JAULKJ010000001.1:5143346-5155732 GCA_032355405.1 Rubia balearica
AAGAAAACTTAGGTGATTCTAGTACTCCCTCCGTTTCTTTAATAATGGCACATTAGGGCATGACTATTAGATAATTGGTAAACATAGGACAAGACTTAAAGCTGCAATAGTACACCTGGAACGAATTGGAACACCTGCAATAGTACGCCTGCAATAGGCTTAAAGCTGCAATAGTACACCTGCAATAGACTTAAAGCTGCAAATGTTTGAAAATTGGAACAAATTTGAGGTAAATTGTGAAAAGGTATGAGGATAAAATGGTCAAATTTAAAGCTGTCCCTTTCCTTTTTTGGGCTCTGCTGCAGAGGTACCAACAAAAAAAATACTCATTTTTAGTAAGTGTGTCATTGTTAAAGAAACAAAGGGAGTATTATCACTATCACCTGTACCAGGCACACATTTAGAGTATCCACAATGGTAGTGTATTTAAAAGAGCATTTTTAAGTGTCGTATCATGAATTTTGATAAATAATAGGTAAGAACTAACTGTCAACAATGGATCTCCTTAAAAAATCACTTCTAAGACACTGCCTTTTCATTTTAAATTATAATTAAATAAATATACAAAAGTAAGTGTCAATTATTGATTGGTTGACAATGTACAAATAAAGAGGTAGCAACTTTTTAAGTAAGGAGCAACCTTTTATTAAGGAGTGATTGTTAAAACTCCACAATAGTACTCATTAAATAAGGAGTATTCCTTATTAAGAAAAGTGAGGTTAAGTAGCTATCATTGTAGATACTCGTACTTCTCTAACGTTTCACGCAGTAATATTTAAACAACCAAATCATAATTAAAATAATGTTTATCCGCATAAATAAAGTAAAATGACGTCATTTTGCTAAATAAAGAAGTAAGGTATGTAAAAATCATTAATGTACTTAGTTAATAAGTTGATTATTATGTTGACATAAAAATAGGTTGGTGTAGATTGCTTATTTTATACCGTGCGTAGAGATTATTGAACTTTTATTTTGATCATTACATTTTTGCAAGAGTTTAACTACTTACCTCATTCTAATTTGTAGTATCAACACCACTAAGAACACTTATACGTTGTGATTTAAATTGTCTGTTTCCCTATCAAATAACATAAGCTGTTTACGTGAAGGTTAGGGGTGGGCGTTGGGTCAATTTAATCGGGTTTCAGTTTATTCGGTTCGCGTTGTTTGGTTTTGCCCTTAAAAAAACTTAAAATTGAAATCGATCCAAATAATTTGAAAAATCGAATTATCCGAACCGAATTCAAAATTATATTTCAGTTTGAATTCGATTTCAAATCGAATAAACCGAATTCATGGAAAATTTTATCAAAAAATACTAAAAATATATAAACTAATTTAACATTTTATAAAAATATGTTATTTGATTTCTAGATCATCAAACTACAACGTTTAAAATAAAAATCAAACTACTACAATACAAATTCAACATATTTTTTTTACAGTTTTAAAATTATATTATTAATATATAATCAATTTATTTTTTAATTGCAATTTGGTATTCGGGTCGGTTTTCGAATTGAGTTTCAATATCCAAAACCAAACCAAAAACCATATTCAATAATCAGTTTACTCAATTCGATTATGCAAAAACCGTATTTTAAAAAATTGGTTCGGATTATTTGACTTCAGTTCTATTTTTTTTTGCGCACCCTAATGAAGGCTAGTTTTATAATCAGAAAAATGGAAGGCTAGTTTTGTATAACATGAATAATCAACTGTTATCAATAAAGTTATACCGTGTCCATCATACCTAATGTAATGTGACTTCATTAAAGAATTTTTTTTAAAAAAAAAACGGTACGTACAGTACGAATCGGGGTAATGTATTATTATTATTATTATTATTATTATTATTATAGTTAGTGAATTGCTATTTGTTGCCTTTTTTATGATCGTAGAACTTGCACACTACAAATGCGAACTAGTAGATCATACAAGTTCCAAAGAATGGTACAGCCTGAGGAAAATTTCCGAGGTACAAACATATTTGGTACATGTCGAGGAAGAGCTACAAACTGGATTGTGCACCATTGACCACCATGCGATTAGCCCAGGAAGAAATGAGATGGTGGGCAATGGCAAAAGGTCCGGGGAAGAACATGGGAGCAAGTTCGCCACTTTCCACATTGAAATCGGCTGGCAAACTCTGCCCTTTCTCGACTCCTTTACAAATCTGGTCTACTTTATCTGCCGCGGTTCTTTGAGCTTTCTGGTATTCCGCCAATGCCAATGCTTTCTTAATGTCCTCTCTACTGAACCATTGTGCATCTAAAGAAGGCGAGTTGTGTCAGGTTGACGATCAGCGTAAAACATTTGTCAATCTTCAGGATAAGGAATGTATAAGAAATAGGGTAAGCGGCTCAAAACGATGCAACACTATCTTATAAATGAGACTAGCAAAATCAGGCAAAAGAAAGCTTGAGGATACCAGAGTATGAAATGAAGAGAATACCTTCCAACTCTTCCTTGTCAACGCTAATTTCTAGTGATTTAGCATATCCGAAGAATCCCACCATTAGCTGACATGGTATTCCACTAGGTCCAACTGAAAATAATCCATGCAAGGGGGGAAGCAGATCATTGATAAGAAATGGTAACAAAAACATTTGACTAAATAGCTTTTAAATAATCCATGAACTGATATATTACCAAATACTTGTACACTTTTACAGCAGATGATTATAATTTCAATTTTGAGAGCCTAACATGAGCGAAGCGAGCTCATTATCCAACAGACAAATTTTTTTTAAACCTTTCTTCTAATGTAGAATAAACTATGGAAGGAGAATTTGGATGTCCCCATGCAGATAAAGTATAGGAAAGCATAGATACTGTCATCCCCTTTTAGTTTAAATGGAAGGAAGCACAGGCTAGCTACTTGGATTCTACTTTAAACCATGTGTTCGTAACAGATAGTTTATGCCTTATTCCTCTCATTTCGATCACTTCAGTAAAACTGTCATTCATGAGCGCTTGGAGCATGTCAGATAAATATTTACCAGGCCATGGCTGAGAACTATGATAGATTACTTCGCCAACTTCAATACCAGTTTCCTCCCATGTTTCTCTTCTCACAGCCTCTTCTAAGCTTTCTCCTGGCTAAGAATACATTTGAAGGAAAGAATAATAAGAAATAACCAAACTAAAAAGCATGGAAAACAGAGTGACCGAATGGAATAGCACAGGGGTGACCATTGCAGAATCACTAAGTACATGAAGCATGCAATGATGTCCAAAAAAATACAAAGGCTGTTCATAATATCGCAAGTAGACTCAGGAATTAACATTTCCACATACCTCTATAAAACCAGCCAGGCAACTCCACATGCGTGGCACAAACCTCGACTGCTTACTCAATAAAGCACGGTCATTCTCTTTATCAATTACTAACATAATAACAACCTGTAAGACGGCAGAATGATTAGGAAAAACTACGCTGCACTAATATGTTGCACACAGGGAAATAATTTTGCACAACATACCGGATCAACTCGGGGATATATCCTCTTTTTGCATTGCTCATTTGAGCAAGATTTCCGCCTCCCAGCTTCCATGGGAACTGTTTTTGATCCACAATATCCACAATAACGTGACGTAATATGCCATTCCAGTAAAGCTCTGGCCTGATTCAATGCAAATTGATTCAGTTCATAAACAATAATTCACTAAAAAGCTGCAGTAATTTCCAGAATCACATAAGAAGATATGCATTATATTCCAGTGAGACAAAATAAATGAACTAAGCGCATCATATCCAATAAAGAAGCTAAGGTGGTCGAATTCTCACGTTACCAAAAAGAAGAAGAAAAAGACCAACTTTGTTAAGTTTAACTAGATATTTAACAGAATTCAATAAAGCAACAAAACCACACATCGCAGAACGAAAATCCCAACTTCTTTATGTTCACTTAGCAATTAAGAAGAAGCCGTTTGTAAATAAACCTGCCCATTACACAACAACATTCCAACTTCTTTCAGTTCACCCAGTGATTAGACAAGTTCACCTAATGATTAAACAAAAGCCCTTAAAACAACACATTTTCTCTCATTACGCAAAAGAATGCCAACCTCGTTAAGTTCATCCAGTGATTAAAGCTGAAGCCTCCTAAAGCAATAAATTCCCACATCACATAATAAATTCCCACATCCACAAAAAAACTGCAGCAATTTCCAGTATCACATAAGCAAATATGCATTATATTCCAGTGAGACAAGATAAATGAATTAAGCGCATCATATCCAATAAAGAAGCTAAGGTGGTCGAATTCCCACATTACAAAAAGAGAGAGACCAACTTTGTTAAGTTCAATTACCGACTTAACAGAATTCAATAAAACAACAAAACCACTTATTGCAGAATAAAAATCCCAGCTTTTTTACGTTCACTTAGCGATTAAGCAGAGGCTCTTTATAAATAAACCTACCCATTACACAACAATATTCCAACTTTCAGTTCACCCAGTGATTAGACAAGTTCACCTAATGATTAAACAGAAGCCTTTCAAACAACACAGTTTCTCTCATTACACAAAAGAACGCAAACTTCCTTAAGTTCATCTAATGATTAAAGCTGAAGCCTTTGAAATCAATAAATTCCCACATCACACAACAAAATCCAAAGTTCTTCAAGTACACATAGTGATTAAACAGAATTCATAAAAATAGTGAAGTTCATCATGATTCCATCAACTAAAACTGCATCGAAAACAGGAAACTTACATGACCAGCAACAGCAAGATCACCCATAGCTTTATCATCCGCCCAATCAGTGGCAACCATCAAAGTCCTCAGCTCCACAAAACAAAACTGCCTAGAATCCAGCCCCTTCACAATCCCACTGGCTTCCGACACATCAATAGCCCAGTACACAACATCTTCCTCACCCTTAAATCCCAAGTAAACAAACACATCCTCAACCAAACAGACCTCCGATTTCTCCAGGAACGCCAGAGTCTCGCCCAGGCTCAGCCAACCTATATACCAACTGGGGCCCCCAGACCCGCCGTCCGCGGCGGAGCCCACCAGGGGGCGGCCCTTTCGGAAGGGCAGGACCTTGAAAGCAGGGGACTGGGAGGCGGCGGTGGCGGCGGGGCTGAGGAGGAGAGTCTTAAGGGTCTGGAAGGCGGAGGCGTGGGAAAAGGGATCGGTTGGCTTTGGGGTGCGGGCTCTGGTGGGGTTGCCGGCGAAGGCGTGGGACCTGGGGCTGGTAATGGACATGGCGTTGCGGATTTGGGAGCGAGTGATGATGAATTTGGAGAGGGAAGCAGAAGAGAGGATCGATGGCATTTCCCTTCTTGTTGAAATGTGTCCATTTTGGGGGACGATGATGAGGTCAGCAGGAGAAGTCAAGGCTCAGGTGGCGATCACGTGAGCTGACACGTCGATGGTTTTGGTGCAATTATCGAGTGGCTGTACTTTTGTAGACCTCAGAACCCTGTTTAGCAGAGTTTTTAGCGGTTGTGCTCAAAACACTTTTTGGTGTTTGGTAAACGGCTAAGAAAAGTTTATTTTGAAAGTAGAAGTTATTTTTAAGGGAAAAGCAAAACTTGGTCTACCTCTACTTTCAAAATAAGTCAGTTTTTCTTATATGCACAGCTCTACCAAACATAGCCTTATTCATTTTAGACTAAATTATTTTTTTGTCCCAAAATACTATCGTTTACCATCCTTTGGTCCCCGAGAGCAAAATCATGTTTGTTTAGTACCCTACATATTTAAAGTGAAAATTTCGGTCCCCAAAACCATTTTTTGTGGTTTCATCTTAAAAGGGAATATTTTTTTGGGGACCAAAAGATGAAAACCACCAAAAAAATCTGGTTTTGGAGATCGAATTTTTCACTTTGAATATGTAGGGTACTATACAAACGTGATTTTGCTCTCAAGTACCAAAAAATGGTAAAAGATTGTATTTTGGGAAAAAAAAACAATTTAGTTTTCATTTTATGTTGGAGAATTAAAGGAATGCATCACATTATTCCTGCAATAAATTTCACTTTTACCATTTGATACTATTCACTAATTAACTTCGATCATATAATTAAATATATACATAGAAATAATAATATTATTGTATGTGATATTGTTAGATTTGTTGTAACAAGTATTTTCTAAATATTAACTTTTTATTTGTCGTTATTATGCGTAGTTAAACATATGGGTAAAATGCATCTATGTCCCGAGTTATTTGTTTAGTGCACATATACATCTCAATTTTTTAAAAGTGCACAATAGGACTCAGAGATTTTAAAAAGTGCACATATAACACTCACAGTTTTTTTGAAAGTGCACATATACCCCTATAGTTAAAGATTGACGTTAGAAAAACTGAGAGGTATATGTTCATTTTAAAAAAATTGAGGGGTATATGTGCACTAACTAAGGAATTTGGAAGTATGAATGCACTTTACTTAGATGATCAAACATTCCTTGGAAGTATGAATGCACTTTACTTAGATGATCAAACATGTTTCTTGATAATCGTGAAAAAGATTCGGTGAAATTTGACCTATGACGGAGAGAGTATATTTTTTTATCGAAAATGTCAAGTGGTGTTTGGGAATCCAACCTTATATATTAATTTGAATGGTCTAAAGGCCATACACAATTTGATATAGAGAAGTCTTTATAGAAGTAGTGAACTTAAAGTTCTAAAGCAAAATGTGGATCGTACGATAAAACAGTCTTCCTCTACTACGAAACCATCTGGAAAATTCGATCTAAATCTACCTACACTTTATGCCGCTTCGAGTCAGTGTCTCAACTAAAAACAATCGCAATAACAAGCAATAGACTTGACATTTCATATCACAAGTTGTGTTTTTAAAAGTTTAATTTAGACATTGTAGAAAATATCTAGTAATGAAACACTTAATAACAACATTCATGTAATGAAATCAAACAATATATAATTACATTACTTCATGTGTTTATTCAGTTTCATCATGTATGTAAGCTCTTAGTCCAATCATTCCATCAAAATTTAAGATATCAAACTCCACTCTGATGAAAATCCGGACCTTGATGAATCCTTTAATAATAAATATACACATTGCATCTCGTGTTTATACAATTTTGTTGAGTTTGTAAAGTCCTATTTCAGCTATTCCAACATAATTCTAGTAATCTAAATTTTAGTAACATCATTTGAGTAATGAAAATCCAAACATTGATGAATGTTTATAGAACTTTCAGTTTCATTTCGTTGCTTTCTCATCTATATAAAACAATTTTGTTAGCCCGAATTGCTTCATTTCCCATCATTTATAACAGCAAAACATTCATGAAATTCTATTATTAGATTTTTCAAAATTAAAGTTTGGGATGATGAAAATTGAGAGTTCACAACATAAGTTAAATGTTACCTCCATTTATTTTACCATCGAAGCACGTAGAAACAGTGTTGTGCTCCAATTTTGTCCAAGGTGATCAAATTATGAGATTCGGTCTGAGGTTGCTTGATTTGGGGATTTCACCAGGTACTTGAATTTCAGCCCAAGAGTTATCAAAGTTTAAGCTATCAAGATATGGGATTGAATGAATTGGGTCCGGTTTAATGGTAAGTCACACTCTCTATAACTGAGAGGTTCAGAGTTCAAAACGCACCACCGTCAAGAATTATGAATATTAGAGCAATTTCTAGATGGAGATTACCCAGCTTCATGAGACCGTGTCACTGGTCCCCGCTGTGGTTTCATAACCTGCAGGTGGTTGATGATGGTGAGATCGTGGTGGTTCCAGTTTCGGTGGCAGTGGTTCGTTGGTGGTGCAACGTTTGAGTATTTTCAGGAGAGTGTCCCTAGCTATTCAAATGGATGGAGTTTCAGACTCCACTAACCTTCAATAGATTCAATGATAGTGTCTTTTAGTTAAACTCCTAGATTAAGATGTTACTATGTAATTTACTTGCGCGGGTATGTAATCTTTCGAAAAAGAAATATGGGATTGAGTCCAAGTATCCTCACAATTCAACAATTATCAAAAAATGGAATTGAAAAACGAATTTTCTAACAAAAATTATGATTGAATCAATTACTACCGAATAGTAAATACATAAGTTAAACTAGTAACGACCAAATTTGAACGTAAACAATCAGTTCTCTCACTCTTTAAAATGATTCTGCTTTGGTCACTCGTTTGGTTCCCAATAAATCTAATTATATGTGAAAAAGTTAGTTTTACCGTTTTAGTTTAACTAGCAATCATATGTTCCAACATAGTCTAAGTTAACCAACTATGTAAAGTAAATAATGCACGAGACACACAACTAGGTTACGTAGTTCGGTGAAATTCACCTACATCTGTGGGGTCTGACCTAGTTCAGAATAAATCCACAAATCAGAGATATAGTACAAAGTACACCATACAACTATACTAATCTTCTAATTACGACGTGGGAATTTTGAAAGCTCCCCTTGCTACCGATCTACCTTGATCAGACTTCCTCAGATCTCGAAATTCGTCGATGCTGGATCTCCTCTTCCCGAGGAATTAAGGCATACATTCTGAACTTTAGCAAACATGTCGTGTATCATGAAGAATCTGGCTCTCGCAGGGCTCTTGAAAGATAGAAATCTGATGTGCAGATTTTCTCAATTAAAGTCCTGAGTATTGCAGCTATTAATGTCTTCTATTTATAGTCCATATGTAAATCGTAATGCTCCATAATTATCTCAACAATATTCCTATTCCATATCTGCTTCTGAAGCATATCCAAATCTCATAAATAAAGAGATTTTCCTTATCTCAAATATCTCATAATATTCCATGAATCCAATTCCATATTTATAGAGATCTTCCATAAACCATCATGTTTCCATACAGCTGAATTAAATATTGCTTAAACTCCAAGTTTCCATAAAATAATTTCAGTGCAATATTCTAATCACCAATTCTGAAATCTCCAGTATGTTCTAACCTTGATATTCTGAAGTCTTGTACGTGTATAATTCCTTGTCCATTCCAAATTCTATTTTTATCAAATCCCTTGTAGATAGGAATCATCAATATCTCGTCCATATCTCGTCCATAGCTGAGTATTCCAAATCAATTCCAATTCCATGAATGTAATCGAATCACATAAATATAGGAATTGATATATTCTCCAATAAAAAATTTTACGGACGAAATATTACTTCTCGCATTCCTTATTCCACCAAAATTTCCTTCTATGATGTTTCAATATAAGCTATTTCTTATTTGCATAATTTCTACAAATTGCCAACTTGATAAATATGAACTTTACAATCTCCCCCTTTGGCATTTTGTAGAACCAACCACCTTTTGGCATTTCATCATACGAACTTATGCAAATACAGACATCATCTTTGAAAACCATTCTGGATGTTGGAGCATAACATCTCCCCCTAAATTTCAAAACTTCCTCAACATCCAGTAAAAATAAGCATGTTTAAACACTATCCCAACGGAGCCAACAAAGTCATTCAAAAAATCCAAAACATCTCCCCATTGGGACCATAAACATGCCAAACTCAATAGACACAGAAACTCAAAGAAGAATATCCAATAAATGCAACTTCCCCTGAAGCAAACATCTGGCATATATTGGAACATAGCCATAGCAGAACCTTCAACCCTATTCAGGAGAAGCTATCTATGCCTTCTTCTCCACTTTGGCCTTTGATGTAAACTCTGTTGTACCCCTCAGTTAAATTCCTCACAATATCATATCTCTCATGGCAGTCTGATTAGTAGTGCCTTCAACAATCTGCACAACTTGTGTTGGAACATTGTCCCATGATGTTGGAACATAATAGCTTCCAGCTTCACCCGCTTCCTTTGATGTGTGAACATGAGATCCTTTCATTGCTTCAGAGTCAACACCAACTTCTAACATGTCCAACTGTGCCTCCATTTTTTTCTCTTTTTCTCCCTTTTCATTTTTTTGTGTTTTAAAAATTTATATACAAAAATGAAAATACTCAAAGCTGAATAAAAAACTAAGAAAAGTACCTGTGTGCTTCTTTTGATCCATACAAAGCCTTCTTGAGTTGATAATATACGACCTGGCAACTTGCTTTATTATCATTACATTCGAATTGCCCAAGTTCTTTTTCCATTGCCGCAATCCAATAATCATCAAGTAGAGCCTCTTTGTAATTCTTGTGTTCAATGAGGGAAAAAAACATTGTAGACCAGCATGTTCCCTATATTTAACCCGAGGGATTAATAGAATCCTTCTTCTGCTTGATTTAGCCTGCACTAATGTTGGAACATGAGAGAAATCTGGGGAGGAAGGTGTTCAAACATCGCTGAATTTATAAGAGTCATCAGCTTCATCCGTAAGATTTACCTCGTCAAATGTTCCAACATCATTACATCCCTGATCTGAGAAATCACTCGATGTTGGAACATGGTCAGCCATTGACATTTTAAGCTCATCATATTCAACACTCAAGCAGTTCACTTCTTGTTCCAAAAAATAACATTTGTCTGATGACCGAATACCAGTAAGCACTTTATTGTTTCCATGTTTCACTATGCACTTCTTCTTATGGAATTCTACGATCATATTATCATTATAAAGCTGGCTGATACTTAGGAGATTAGCCTTTAGACCTTCCACCAACAGAACATTTGTAAAGGTTGGAAATTCCTTTATAGGCAACTCACCTTTTCCAACTACCCTATTTTTCTTTCCATCACCAATGGTAACAAATCCGCCATCAGAGAGTTCGATATTTCTTAAGTACTCTTGCGATCCAGTTATATGTTTAGAACATCCACAATCAAAGTACCACGAATTCCCAGAGTGTGCAATAAGAGAAGTATGAGCAATAAGAGAAGTATTAGTGCGTTTAGGAACTCATACCTTTCGAACCATCTTTGACCGTTGAGTATCGTCTATGTTGGAATATACAGTTAGTTGACGTCCATTCATTATATCTCTAAGTAATTTGAGACACCATTCCTCGGAATGGCCTTGAATAATGAAATAGCTACAAATGAGTGTTTTTCACTGACGAGTCTTAATCACCTTTCTCTTCATATCTTGTACCTCCATCTTGAAGTTTCCCACATCGCATGATACATTACCGTAGCCGATTACTTTTCTATCTCCAAAGCTCTTTCCCATGGTCAATATATCATCTAACTTTGCCTTGCAAGAAGTTAACTTCCTGATTGTTGTTTCTGCCAATTCTTCCCTTTCAGTCATAGAATTTACTTTCACGTTCAGATCTTCAACTTCACTATTAAGTTTTTAAACCTTCAACTTCACTATTAAGTTTTTCAACCTGCATTATCAATCCTTCTTTGCCTCGTCCAATTGATTTTTCTCAATCTTCATGGATTAGCCACCTTTAACCACATGTCATACATTTTTCCATATAAAGTGTAGATGTATTCACTACTCACAGATTGGTCTTCATTATCGCTGGAGGTATCGGCAGAACGTATGTTGGAATATACCGTATATGTGTTGGAACATACAATATTATCTATGTTGGAACGTATGTCAACATCATCACAAATTTTTTCTACGAAAGCCATGTAATTACTGGTCCATTTCACTTCATAATTCTTCTCTTCTTCATCTTTACTCCATGAGGTAACATTTTGTTTTTACCTTGCTTCTTCCGAGTGTCGGCACATTTAGCCTGGATATGTCCATACCTGGGAGGTCGTCATTGTACATCTCAAAGATAGTATTTATATGCCCTAATTGTGGCTATACTACTAGAAAGTAGATAGTAGCAATTCGGGGTCATCCACGAGAAAAATGAGGTTTTATCGAGCGTTAAGCGTAGTTAAAAAACACACGAAGAAGTCACCCTACATGTGTGGTAACCAAGTTGGGGGGGATTTGGTTTTATAAAACACTGCCAAATAGCTAAATTAACCAACAATTAGAGAAAACAATACAACTACGAACACACTAGCACGAAAGATGTAATTAACATGATAACTAATATTGGGCACAATTGGTTTACATTTCTAGTTATCCTTTGATCGTCGACTAATCATCCTATTTTTATGCATTAACCCCATGTTGTGGAGAACTTGTTAACACCTTTCGAGTGAAGGCATTTCTCACCTCTCCTCGGTTACTGTTAGAGTGGGCCATCGGTGCCACACAATAACCCTTACCATCCGGTCCTTCTAGACGTTCGGCGTTATAGACTTCCCCAAGAATAGATATAAACATGGAGACCCAACACAACTACCACAATGTACTACAAGCGAGAAACATCAGGATAGCACAATTATGTTCCCAAATGACGACTACGAGTATCGGCCTTCATTCCAGGCGTCATTAGTGTACTACTTCGATAATTAGGCAAACCTATTCAAATTCATCTCAAATCTAAGCAATTTCATCAATCAATAATCATAATTAGTTGTCACACCCAATTATAACCTAA
>JAULKJ010000001.1:5232939-5248387 GCA_032355405.1 Rubia balearica
GGACAAGGCTGCAGACTTCGCCAACTACTTCTGCACCTACGCTTACCTGTACCACCAGAAAGAGATGCTCTCCGACCGCGTTCGCATGGACGCCTATTACGGTGCCGTTTTCAAGAACACTCATCACTTCAAAGGGAAGGTATACTCCTTTTCTTTTCTGTTAGGTTTCTTGGTTCTTGTGTTTCTGTTAGTTTGTTAAAAGAAACAATCTGCATCAATTTTTACAAAGTGGTTTTAAACTTGGGCTCATTTTGGTTATCAGTGAAATGTGTAATTTTAAGGTCAATAAAATTTTGGTTAATTTGCTGTAAATGGAAACTTTATCGTAGTGTTAGTAATTAAATTGGTGGAATGTGTTGTGGGATGTAGGTTGTTTTAGACGTAGGAACAGGGAGTGGCATTTTGGCAATATGGTCGGCTCAAGCCGGTGCGAGGAAAGTATATGCAGTGGAAGCTACTAAGATGGCAGAGCATGCTCGCAATCTTGTAAAGGCGAACAAACTTGAGGATAAAGTTGAAGTGATAGAGGGCTCTATAGAAGATATCACACTTCCAGAGAAAGGTAGAGCTTCTTGTTTGTCTTGTCATTTTCGGTTTGGCTTTGTTTTCGTTTAGGTTGTATTGCATCAGTTCCTATGATCCTTGTAATAGTGGGAAATTTATTGTTTATGATGTCATTTTACTTCTAAGTATTGCTAATCGCTTGTTATTTGGGTTCAGTGGATGTGATCATCTCAGAATGGATGGGATACTTTCTTCTGCGTGAGTCAATGTTCGATTCAGTAATTATTGCCCGCGACCGCTGGCTCAATCCTGGTGGTCTTATGTGAGTAGTCCACGTAGTGCATTTCTCTATTTACAGTTTCATGTTGTCTTTTTGTCTATGGCTTCATCTTTATTTGGGGGAAGGGTGTTAGCCAACAATTTTTTACATGCTTCTAGTCTAGTAAGGATAAGACACCAACACCATTTATGTATCCCAAAGTAATTTGTGGCAAGAAATATCTGCCTTGAATTCATATATGATTACTACCGGTTTTTAGATTGATTCCTTGAACATTGGTTTTGCAGGTATCCAAGTCATGCGCGTATGTGGGTGGCCCCCATCAGGTCTAGGTTGGTGGAGCAAAAAATGGGTGATTATGATCGAGCCATGGATGACTGGCTCAACTTTGTTGATGATACTAAGGCGGATTACGGTGTTGACATGAGTGTCTTTACAAAGCCCTTTGGCGAGGAGCAGAAAAAATACTATTTACAGGTTTCTGCTCCAGACTCATAAAATTTCACTTGTTAGCCTCCACAAATAACGTGTGAATGTGTAAAAAGGATTTTAAAAAAAAATTTCCAAATATTTTGATGTGTTTTCCAGTTCGCATTAAATATTTCTCCTTCTACTAACCAAATAGAAAGCATTAGTAAAGTGATATTCCGTTGAACTAGAGGGCAACTGTTTAATTGCGCTGAGTAAATGTTTCAAGTTAGTGCAGCTTGTAAATTCCATTTGCACATTTGGCTTTGTGAAACATAGAGTGGTTCCATTTGCATATGGATCAATATTATTTAGATGGTATCCGTATGATTAGGTGGTAGTTGCAAAATGATATACTGTCAACCGGAGGTGGTCAGTGTGTGTTTAGTTTGAAGAGGAAGTGAAAGCCTTTGAGAATTGATTTGTTTAACTATTTTTGTTGTATAATTCCCTGCAATAAAATTGTTGCTGTAAGCAAGTAATTATTCCTGGGCATGGCTTAAGATGCATATTTGGGCACTCTTCTCTCTAATAAGGTTCTGTTATCTAACTCTTACTGATAAGATTGGATTATTTTTTGATTAGAAAAAGGATTATTCCACTCTAGCTGTTTTAGATATGTATATTATAAAAGAGCAACTTTTTGGACCCAAAATTGATAATATTGTGCAATAACATTTACATTCGAATAATTTTTCAAATCTAACACTAGATTAGGCTGACTTGTATGTCACAGCAACATGCTTATAGTTTCTTTTAACCAAAGTTAAGCGGCAGGACATGAACTCTTGTACCTGTTCTGAAAAGAAGCAGCATTTGCACCTTTCTTGCTTATGTGGCCTGCACGATTGAGAAGTGGATATTTTAAATACCATTATTATGTATTGTAGCATATCATAAAAGTTCTTACCTTACCATTGGCTGTTGCAGACATCCCTCTGGAACAATCTTCATCCAAACCAACTTATTGGTGATGCTGCCATGATCAAGACAATAGATTGCTCATCAGCAACAATAGACGAGATACGTAGTGTTCGGTCCAGCATTTCAACTTCGATTTATGCTGAAAATGCTAGGCTGTGTGGATATGCGGGATGGTTTGATGTCCATTTTCAAGTAAGTAGAGCTTTAGTTATATTTTATAGATGCATCTTATGTAAAACAGGCATGTATATATAATATCTGCAACTATTTGGTCCAACAGGGGAGTAAGGAAAATCCTGCACAAGAGATAATTAAACTGGATACTGCTCCAAGTGACGAACTTGGCACCCACTGGGGCCAGCAGGTCGGTGACTGTCTTTGCTCACTTCTACATGTTTTCTTATTGCTTAGTTTGACTGGTAACAGGGGCACTTTGTTAGTTGAAAATTTTCTGTGCAACTTACTTGAGGAAATGTAAGGTGTGGAGCAGGTTTCTGGGGAAGACTATTTGGCTTATTATTTTCTTCCGTTGGTTGGCATTAACTTAATAAATCATATATGGTGATCTAAAGTTAGGTAAACAGAGTATTTTAGTAGTATTTCACATTTGGAGCTTTTTTACTGTTTGGTTACATAACTGTATGTGTTAATAAAACCATTTCTTGGTATCCAGTACTTTCAGCTCAATCTAAAAAAATGGTTTTCTTTTCCTTTTATAATATATCCAATATTTTACAACTGATTTCATCTTGTTCTTGCTTAGGGCGTGTTGGCACAACTGTGCTTATAAGCAAAACTAGCTTATTTCGGCTTTGCCCCAAAAATAGCTCATGCTTAAATAAACACTTTTTTAGGAGTTTACCAAACACTAAAAATATGCTTAGCTTATAAGGAAATCACTTATAAACCCTGCCAAGCACACCCTTAGTCAACTGTACATAGTGCAATAAAGGTGGTGGTGTTGTATCCATCTTCCCGGTACTTTTCTGATAATAACTTGTATTCGATGAATGTTGAATAAATGTATGGCTTAGTGTCCTATTAGCCTACAGCTTCCATCTACTGGGCAGTTTTCTTCTTGCCTACATGCTTCTCTTATCAACCTTCAATCTGTTCTAAATATCAAGCTTCAATCTCTCTGTTACTTCTTCCGTCCCA
This sequence comes from Rubia balearica, assembly GCA_032355405.1. Lineage (NCBI taxonomy): Eukaryota > Viridiplantae > Streptophyta > Magnoliopsida > Gentianales > Rubiaceae > Rubia > Rubia balearica. Next base: position 5,236,274 of record JAULKJ010000001.1, read on the forward strand.
TAATTATGGTCTAATTTTTTAATACTATTTTAGTTCAACAAATGTGACTCTGAATATGGGAGGGGGTACTATTATCACCATCTTTGATGTTCTGGGACGTCGTGTTGATATTTTCATCCTTAACGCTTTATATTATAACCTGGCTGACTGTCACCGTTCATAGTTTTTTTAGGTCACGATGCAGTGAACTTCAGCTCTAGAAGCAGTTTGGACATATCTTGTGTTGCACACTTGACATTCCTTCCCATTCTCCTGCAATATACCTCTACTTTATCCTAAAATATAACTGCTTTGACAAGATTGATTTCTTTCAAGATACCTTGAAAATTCCAATTCTGTATCTTGGTCAGGTGTTCCTCTTGCATCCTCCTGTGACTGTTGATAAGGGGGATGAATTGATAATTCATGTCAAGATGGAGCGTTCTCAAGAAAACCATCGACTCATGGAGATTGAATTTGGCACCGAGATGAGACATTCTTCTGGAAAACTGCTTCCGCATTTCAAAAACAAGTACCACATCGAATGAGGTCAAGGCTGCTGCAAGACCTACCCAGGTGACATGCATTTCAATATCACGTACTTGTAGATTATGCCGATGTTCATAAATTATGATGAAAAGCTGAGTTATCGTTGAAGCACTAACCTATTCTCATTTAACTCTGAAACTAACTAATTTAAATTAATGCGTTGCTTCTCAGGTGTATCGAGCAGTTCTCTTTGGTGGCTTGTTTGTGGTGATTGGCACAGAACATCATCGGCTCCCTCTTGTCCCATCTATAAATCTTGCTGTAGTTGATTGAATGCTAAAAGGAATTGGAGATGCCTTCTTTTTCTGGGGCTCGAAATTGGAGACTGGAACTGCTCCAAATGTTGTGTGTGAGAGAATCAAGTGATCTAGTGGCTGTGTCTTTGAGTTGATCTTTAGCCTTTTCTAATATTCTGAACTCTTCCAATTTTGAAATTATCTTTTTTTCTTTCCTAAAGCTGTTATCGTTTCATGACTTCATCTCCACTGTGCACCGCACACCACAATATGGACGGTTTTAAATCCTGAAGTTTGCGATACAAACCCAACACCAACAATGTCACTTTCTTTCCACAGATATTTAGTTGAAGTGCATTCTTAATTAGCCATTCTTAATTATGATCAAAGACACTTTATAGTTTATAAAAGGTAGGGCATATTGTAGAACTTTTTTAAATTATTAAATTACATTCAATCAAACCAACTTAAATTCAAACATCCCCCTCTATTGATAAGATTAAATTGGGAGACACAACCACTTAAATCAATTGAAAATACTTAGTTGTTGCACAACCAATTTCAATTGAATCAATCGAAACCCACTGAAGTTTGACACATCCATGTTCAAAAACAACTTGTAGTCACCGACACGGTCTAAAAACACGGGTAATTCAATAAAAAATTGTTTTAAATTTATAATTTTAATAGTGGTATGACTTGAAACTATAATCTCTACTGTATATTATAGAGACAATAGATTAATCCTGAATTGCAAGTTCAGTGCAAGTATAACTTAATCAAGACGAGTTGCTCACATGCACATCCATTAATTACGTCGAAAATAAAGCTCAAAGATTTGTGGATCATCCGTAAAAAAGTCAAATGCACATGAGCCAATATTAATCAGAAAGCAAAGGTTCTCACATCCTTGCTGCCTATAAAACAGTGCACTCCTTTCATTCAAGCCACAGTAACGCAATGTACCGGACGGCGAGCTCTTCCCGAGTCTCCGACGACGAGTATTCGGTGAACATGTCGCCGGCTAATGGCATCGACGATCACATTCCCATTTTCGACGCTGGGAAGAAGGAGAACCTTCAGAGGACGAGAGGAGAGAAAGCCGTGCACCTCATCCCACTGATATTGGCAGCCTGTGCACTCATTCTTTGGTTGCTCTCTCAACCGGTTTAACTTTGTTGCTTCACCCTAGTTTCAACGCTGCAGGCAACCGCTATGGCTTCTTCTTCTTCTCCTTTGTGGTTTCAAAGAGGACATTACTATTGGCTATGTTAACAAATGATTATGACACTCGTACAATTGTTCGTGTTGGACTCTATCCATAAATGAATTATGCAGATAGCAACTCACTCGTATTTTAGAATACAGTTTTTTTTTAATCACAAAGCAAATAATTTTATAATAAGAACCATCAGGAGAAGCCGTCCAGATGACTCTACCTCCTTCATCTTGCTCCACACATTCTGGTAACCTCCTACGAATTATTAGTTCTGCAACATTGGAAGGAAAGACAGTCCTCCGTTGGTGAATCTTAATCTGTTTTCCTGATTTAAATTGCCACTTCAAATTTTTCTCAGCAGTTGGGTTCCCCCCAAGAGACACCTTGTTGCAGCCCATCTTTCAGTAAACTCTCCGCTCTGTACTTGGAGCATGTTTACTCTATCTTTTCAGTTGTTACAATAGTTTTTGACAGTCTATTTACTTTAATGGTTTACTCTGTATTTTCAAATTATTCCTTTAAATTCTCATTATACATTAATCTTATAACTTTAAATATTTATTATATTGCAAACTAGTCACAATCTTATATGTTGACCGCAATTTTTAATTTTTTATCGTAAAACAAGAAGATCTATTAGTAATAAAATCATTTATATTATTTATATCATAAAAATTCATTAAAAATATATTACTTCCATATAAAATTCATTATAAATAATGTCAAAATATAAAAAGGAATAAAATAGATAATTTTCGTATATAACTATTTACAAATAATGTACAAAATTAAATAACAAAACAAATTATTTCAATATATATCCAAAATTTAATAGCAAAACAAATTATTTCAAATCTGAATAATAGTCTTTTTTACAATTAATATTACATCATTAAAATTATAATAACTGTAGAGTCTATACTAAACATTATCATTAAAATACAGGACTTCTATTACAAAAATGTTAAATACAAATAAGGATGAAATTAAAAATTAAATTAAAATAGATTTAAAATAAAAAATATATAAATCAAAACGTACTAATATATTAAAAATATTTTTAGAATATTATTTGATAATATTATTACAATTTAACTACAAAACATATTAAAAAAATATACAGTACAACATAAAACATAGAAACGGTAGTGAGAAAATTAGACTTATTAAAAAATTAGAAAATTAGACATGGGTAGTATAAATAATGAAATGAAAATGGAAGGAAAATAATGACACAAAGAAAACAAATGAAGAGAGTAAAACAAAAAGAAAAATCCCTTTCCCGCAGCTACAGCCTACATCACCCTCTAAATATAGAGAGTACTATTTCTCCTCCAAATTTGCGGAGCAAATATACAGTTTCATTGGAGCACTTCTTGAAAACCTTTGCCCCCTCAAAACGTAAAGATTCAGCTCTCTATAGGAGCAGCTCTTAGCATTCAAAACTAAAGCAAATACTTTTGTTCTTCCAAGCTTGTTTTGCTTGATTTGTTTATTTGGATTGACACATTTTCTCTCAACTCTTCCAGTGTACATACCTCTTATCCAAGCTTCCCGACGGAAGAAGAGCAACCGATGAAGAAGAGGGACGTGTGAGATGCACGCGCCCAAAGTAACAAGATGCCTGTGGCTTCACGCGCAACCTGAGGCGGCGGCAACGGCGAACGGCGGTGACTGAGGTGACGGCGGGCTGAGGTTTTGCACATGAAGGTGAGGTTTAATCTTGCGTTTTATTTTTTCCAAAGATTTGCTGATATTTAATAAGTTTTCGATTGAGTTCATAAATAATAAAAAGTTATTTGGTGTAGTGGTTTGTACTTTATCACCTGAGGTTGTAGGCCTGAGTTTGAGTCTTAGCTAAGCCTTTGTTTTTTTTAAGAATATTCTTGAGGTTTTACAAATGAGGTTTAAATTTTATTTGACCGAATATATGACTAGTAAATGTTCTTTGATGTAGTGGTTTGAACTCTACCTTTTGAGTCTATAGACCTGGGTTCAAATCCCACTAGAACATATATTTTTGAAGAATTTATGTTGAGGTACTGTAATTTGTCGGTTGAGGTTTGTAGCTTTTTTCCTCCCATGTTGATATTTTTAGTTTTTTCCTCTCATGTTGATGTTTTTCATTATTCTGGTGAGGTATAGTTATATGAGTTGATGTTTATGTAGTTTATTTGAGTTATATGGATTGATATTTTTATTTTCTCATGTTGATGATTTTCATTTTCCGACTAAGGTTCTGGTAGCAGAAGTTGATGTTTGTAGTATCTTTTTTCATATGTTAATGATTTTCATGTTCCAGATAATTGAGGTACTGGAAGTTTTTATTGATGTTTATAGCTTTTTTATGTTGATGATCTTCATTATTCAGGTTAGTGACAATGTGAATTCTAGCTGGGCCCCAAATGTCTAGATAAGCTGGCCCAAGTTATTCTATTTTGCACAGACTATAATATCCATTAGGTATTAACCTCTAAGCCAGCCTAGGGAAGAATCAAGTACTTGTAGCACAAGAAAACAAAAGAGTTGCCCTATCAAGCTTCTTATATAAAGGAGAAAGGTAACACTGTATACTCAACTATTCATTCCTACTTTGATTAGATTCTCTTTCTGACTTAAGCATCAGAGACTCTTCTCCCCGGACCACTCCGGTGGTTTTCTCTTGCAAGTTCTGACTAGACAAAGTAGTGGATCCGGTGGTTACAGTTTTGGGCGCATCAATTTGGCACACCCAGTGGGTCCGTCGGTCAGATTTTGAAATCCACTCTTCATGTCTGTTTCTATAGCAAGCACACTACATAGAAATGAATGAACCAAAAGCATAGCCTCATACGCTGGTGAAAAATTCTAGTCTCCTTACTGGAGAAGAAAGGGGGGAAAGCAATAAAATGCACCCCGACCCCCCCCCCCACTTCCTTCAATCGGGGGAACAAAATCTCCCTGTAGACCGCAGAGCAGATACCAGTAGTGGAAAACCCTGAGGGGCCACGAACAGAAGCGATCATGCCTTCCAGGCGAATGGAGGTTAGCGTCGAGCCTTGTGTAGAAGGACTTGGCATCCCTGCCTCACAAAGCCAAGCCTATTAGCAGTGGGAGACAAACCACAGTTTGCGGAGGCCTCAGAAGATTCTCAGGTAAGAGCAGCAGAATAGGTCGGTCGAACAATTCTAGGAATGAACAATGTGCCGCCGATGTCCCAGTAGGACCTGGCACAACTTGCCCACACCATTCGGTCCACCGGTTACTAGGTGGAACCCCTTATGCTCTACCAAAGAATGATCCATCAACCGGTGGCATTCCCCTTCATTCTTTAATTCCTCTCATGCTACAGCCAAGGTTCCAACTCCAAGCTACTCCGAGGCAATCCCACCAGGTGAATATCAAAATGGGGCCCAAGATTGGCCTCAACCATTGTTCCTCGGATTGACCCAGACATGGCATACTTAATGACAACCTTAACCTCGCAAATGCCAATTCAGACGATCCCTCACTCGATAGCTTGGTCGGTGGTGTGCTACTCCACATATGAAAGCCAAGGGAAACTATGGCCTGGGTCTGAGGTACCTCAATATGATCCTTACGACCAAGGGAAGCAGCGGTACCACAGCCCCGCCATGGGGGGAGCATGGTCAGGACATATGGTTCCAAACTGACAGTACCAGATTCCTAGTACCGATTTGATTGGAAAAACCCCTTCTGTCGAGCCATTATGGAGATCCACGAATGGGAGGCGAGTACCCCGTTGTGCTTTGGGACCATGAAGGGATTTTCCAACCATTCTGGTTCGACAGAAGGGGGTTTTCAAACCATCCATAACGGCTCGATAGAAGGGGTTTCTCCCATTCGTGGATCTCTATAATGGCTCGACAGAAGGGAATTTTCCAACCATCTATACTGGGAATCAGGTAGTGTCGTGCTTTGAGACCATGAAGGGGTACCCCGTCGTGCTTTCGGACCATGACAGGGTTTCCAACCATTCTGGATAGAATACTTCTTCCACGACCTTGGCTTTCAGGAGCTTTTGGACCTCATATTTTATAGCTTTGATTTTTTTGAGGAGAGAACGACCTTCTCTTTTGCTTGATAGCCTTCTGGAAGGGATCCACATTCAGTCTATGGACTATCATTTACTTTGGGAATCCTGTTAGGTCGGTCGTGCTCCAAAGGTTGGTCGACAAAATCTTCAAGAAGCAGATCGGAAAAAACATGGAGGTCTATGTGGATGATATGGTATTAAAAACCAAGGACTACGACCAATTCTTGCTAGATCTTGAGGAAAATTTTTGAGGCTCCGAAGTGCAAATTTAAAACTGAATCCAGCTAAATGTGCGATCAGAGTAGGGGTAGAAAGGTTTTTAGGATTCATGGTCTCGGAGTGAGGGATCTATGTGAACCTAGAAAAGGTAGAAGCCTTATTGAAAATGAAGCCCCCTCAAACTATCAAAGAGGTCCAGAAGCTTACGGGATCGCTGGAGGCACTCAGTCGATTCCTTTCTAAAGGTGCGGAAAAACACTTGTCATTCTTTAAGGTACTTCGAAAGGCAGAATTTTGAGTGGATAAAAAATTTGATCAAGCATTTAAATAATTAAGGGAACACTTGCAAGCCATACCTACCTTCATGAAGCCCCAAAAGGGAGAATATTTATACTTATACATTTCGGCCTCATCTCAAGCAATAAGCGCAGTACTTGTGAAAGAGAAGGAAAAAACCCAGCACCCCATCTACTTCGTGAGTAGGGTTTTCCATGGCCCTATAACATGGTACACCGCTCTTGAAAAACTAATCATGGACCTGGTCCATGCCGCTAGATGCCTCCGGCCGTATTTTCAAAGCCACAAAATAGTCCTCCTCACAAGCCACCTAATTGGACAGGTGCTCCTCAAACCAGGGCCTCAGGGAGAATGACGAAATGGGCGATCGATCTTGGAAAACATGATATCCAGATCTACCCGAGAACAACCATCATAGACCAGGCCTTGGCGGATTTCATCGTTGAAACCACTGAACCTTTTTTCGAACGAGGATGATGAGGAAATCGAGGAGATGTGGCAACTATACGTAGATGGGTCTTCTCAATCTGGAGGAAGTGAAGTAGGAGTTGTTCTTACAAACCTTGACAAGAAATATTATCCATATGCCTTACACTTTGACTTCAAGGCCACGAATAATGAAGAAGAATACGAGGCGTTAATCACTGGGCTTCAACTTGTTAAATATTTGGGAGTTCATAGCTTAGAAATCTATAGTGATTCCCAAATCTTGGTCCAGCAAGTCAAAGGGGAATATGAGGCTAGGGAAAGAAGCCTGCAGTGCTATTTTGAGGCGGTCAAGTCACTCCTCCAACATTTCAACCACTACACTCTGACACAATTCCCTCTAGAAAACAATCATAAGGTTGATGCTTTGAGCAAGCTGGCCTCATTAGACTTAGACTTTCCATCGCAAAGGCGTTTGATAGTGGAAACTCTGGGCAGACCGAGCTTCGAAAAAGAAACAGAGGTAATGATGGTGGAAGAGAAAAACTCATGGATAACACAAATCATGAACTACCATCGAGATAGTACTCATTGAAGAAAGGAAGGTTTGACTAAAAGCTCCCAAGTATGTAATCCACGAAGATGTGCTTTATCGGTGAGGCTACTTGCAAACACTACTTCTATGCGTCACGTCCCATGATGTAGTATGCGGGACTCACGAGGGAGCTCGATCGTTTTCTAAAAATCTTCTCCTGGAGGGGTATCACTGGCTCAAAATGTTTGATGAAGTCAATGAGCACATCCAATCTTTCCACCAATACCAGTGACATGCACTGATCACTCACGTACCCCAAGAAGAAATGATGAATATAAATAACTCGTGGACATTTGACAAATGGGGGATCAACCTTGTCGGCCCATTCACAGAAACCTCGGGCTATTATCGGTACTTAGTTTTGGCTATAGACTACTTCACAGAGTGGGTCGAAGTTGAAGCCGTAACTGGCATAAAGGGAAAGGCGGTGATTGGGTTCTGCTGGAACAACATTATTTGTCACTTCGGGATCCCTTGAACCATTATAACTGACAACAAAACCCAGTTCTTCAGTGACTCATTCAAAGATGGTACAAGGAATGCAAAATCTACAGAAGGTCACTTGTGTATATCACCCCCAGGCTAACAGATAGGTGGAAGTTACAAATAGAACCATAGTAAATGGCATCAGGATGAGGCTCGAAGGTGCTGGGGGAAGTTGGATCAACGAATTGCCCAACGTTCTTTGGTCGTACCGAACGACATGATGCTCCTCCATAGGAAAAACCTCATACAGCCTGGTCTATGGCTTAGAAGAAATAATCTCCGCTGATATAAAGTTGTCGACCTTTAGAGGGTTCACCATTAGAAATGAAAACCAAGGGGTCAACGACGAGCAGCGCAGGTTAGATCTAGACCTTCTCAAGGAAAAAAAAAAGAAAAAGCTTTTTTCCATGAAGCTAGGGTGAAGAAAAAGATAAGAAGTATCCGAACGGAGGGTTCAAAAAGTTTGGTTCTCCCCAAGAGACCTTGTAATGAAATGGAAAGAAAATAGCCAAAAGGAGAAAAAGGCAAACTGGCAGCAAACTGAGAAGGACCCTGCCGGGTCATCGAGGCATACCCAGGGGGTAGATATATGCTGGAAACACCCCTAGGGGAGACAATAATCCTAAGATAGAATGTCACAAACTGTAGGAGGTACTATTCTCCTAAGTCTCATTAGATTCGGTAAGGCTAGAAAGTAGCTTGCCCAAAAATGGTTATAGGCCAAGAAACACCCTCGACAAAAAGTCAAGGGAGGATCCATGTTTCTATTACCTATCTATCAAATGTGTTTCTTAAAAACTATTCTAATATCTAGCTAAGTACTAGAACACATAATAAAACCAGGGGGTCCAAATCCCTGAAAAATGTAAAAGTATTCGAGGTATAAAAACCCGCGATGAACGCTCGGGGTCAAAATCCCCGTAAAATGTAAAAGTGCTTGAGGGATAAACACCCTCCATGAACTCTCGGGATTGAAATCTTGATAAAATGTAAGAGCGTTCGAGGGATAAAAACCCTTGGAGAACGCTCAGGGTTGAAATCCCCATAAAATGTAAAGCGCTCGAGGGATAAAAACCCTCGAATAATGCTCAGGGTTGAAATCCCCATAGAATGTAAAAGCGTTCGAGAGACAGAACCCGCGAAGATTTCTCGGGGTTGAAATACCCTTATAAATAAAAAAAAGCGTCTGAGGCATAAACACCCACGATGAATGCTCAAGGTCTAAATTCCCATAGAACGCAAAAGCATCCGAGGGACAAAAACCCAAGACTAACGGTCAAGGTCGTAAACCTCTCTCTCGTAGAGATACTTGGAATAAAAATACAAGCAAGGGCCATAGGAAACCCTTATTATTTAAATATGTGGAAGGCCGTAAATGGCTTACGGGTAAAGGGAAGATCCCACTATACAACATTAAAATTGATACAATATTAAAATACAAAAAAATGAAAATTTACTAAGGGCGGATCAGGCCCTCTAAAGGAATGGAGGAGTCCTTCATACTATCGGATTGACATGGGTTATGGCTGTCAGTAAATCTATCAGGTCCGGTGCCTCCCCGTCCGAATCGAGTGTCCCCTGCCCCCGGGAAGAGATGGTTGTCCAGCATTGGAGTTCTACGGCCTCTGAGAAAGAGGAATATCTTCAGGATCCTCGTTCTCCTCAACTATCTCGATTGTTTTGTTGGAGGATTCCTCTCTAAGGTTTCTTAACGAGTCACCGCCACCAACGTCAGCTAAACGGGGCTCCCTATGAGAGGGACCGGGCCAGGAACAATCCGGAAGAGCTCGTACCTCTTGCGAAGAGCTAGCCGACTGACTAGGTGGTCCTGAAGATGACACCTCTCCCTTTCCTGATTTACTTGGGGACCTGGGTGGGAGAATATGGACCCACTCTAGGTACGGGGACCAGAAGTACGTGGAGCCTGAGAGTGTGAAGCTGAACTTTTCTTCCTCCCTTTAGATTTATTCTTCAAGAGACCTCAAGAACTCGAGGCCCCTTGTTTCTTGCCCCTTATCTCCATCAACCACCATTCGACTTCGCAGTAAGCTGCTCTATACTTAGGATGTTTCTCGAACTCCTTACGTTTCATAATTTCTACGATCTCCTTGAGATACACCTTGAGGTTTTCGATGAGGTTAGGCACCACCATTTCAAGCAGAACGTAATAGGGTCGAATGATGTCTTCATAGGCCTCAAAAGTGCTTTAATGCTCCTTGGCATCCCCCTCAAGCCAATCTCGCTCTTGAGAGGTAACCAAGCACAATTGTTCGGTCTAGTTAGTCGACCACTCCAAATCGTCAACCTAAGCCTGAAGTGTCTGACTCGTCCCTTTCTAGCCCTCGAGTTCGAAGGTAGTTTCCCGAACAACGTCTCAAAGAGCTTAGGCCTCCGCACAGTATTTTTGGGCCTCGAGGTGGTAGTGGACCATAGCTGACTGGGTACTTGAAGAAGACCCAGATGACTTGAAAGACTTAGCAACATTCATGCACTCTTGAGTTGAGCTAAACCTGAATTCGGTGGTCATCTCAACAATAAGTTGGCTATGCCGATGGAGGAGAAGTTTGTGGCCATCAGCTAGTCCATCCAGGGCAGCAGAAAGAATATTATTCTCCTCCCTTAGGGGACTTAGTTCGTCTAGAAAATCCATTAAGGCCTCATGCTAGCACCCTCGCTACATGACCAACTCCCCCCTTAGGCGACTTAACTCTTCCTTAGCAGCTTGAATTTCCTCTTTGAGACGCATGGACCTACACCAGTACCGTCCTGCAGCTATTCAGTAGTCCAATACTCGTTCCTAGACTTCGTGGTACCATTTCTTCATAACTTGAAAAAAGAAGTCGAAGACGGACCCCCTCTGAGCGTGGGGGGGATTGGGAACTAAGTATAGCTTCTACAAAAATTTAAATACCCAAGTAAATAAAACACTAATGTAAAGAAAAGAAATTTCATTAAAGAATAAAGCATAGAAGATTCAGAATATATGAACAACTAGAGCTCGTACATTTTATCCTATGCTACAGATCGATTGATCCTGTCGGGGAGGGCCCAAAAAGGAAGGCCTATGCTTAGGCTTTGGTCGAGTCAATGGTTATGTCTCATTCCACTTCATGTTCTCGTCAACGTCAAGCTCGTGGAACTCCTCCACCTAGAAGAACCTACCAAAGGCCTTAAGGAGCTTAAGTAGAGGGAGCTTGGTGCCACCATCTTGAATAGATTTCCACAAGAGGTGATCAAGCTGCGAAGAACAGATCCTATTCTCGTGAACATCCATCATGGTGGCATACTCTGTCGGGAGGTCCTTGCTCTGAGAAGTGGCAAGGGCATTCTTGGCCAGTCCCCATGCAGGTCCCAGACAAAGACAAGAACTTCCGGAACCCCGGGGTCTTCACTAGCTTATTGGTATAAGCCTCAAAGAGGGAGACCTGATGCTCAGTGTAGCTAAGCTCTTTCAACCGAGTTTTTTCATTGATCAAGGCCTCAACAGATCCTTCGGCGGCGGCCTCCTGTAATTTCTTTTTTATCCCCTCCGATTCTGCTAGCTTCTCTCGAAGCTGCTCCAGCTCTTTCTTGTACTTGAAGTGGGTGCTCTCCAGCTTCCGTCGAAGTTCTGTGGCCTCAGCAGCATTCCTTGCCCAAGCGGGCTTTGCCAAGTAATCCTAGAATATGGAGCCGAGGGTTCCCATGGTAGCTGCAACCCCGAGAAACTCAACAAAGGAAGGCTCCGCCGAGCCTAAGGGCATAGGGCCAGTCACTCTCAAGATTAGATCAACCTGGGAGCTAATGGGGAACTCCAATTTTGCCCCATCTCCCGTCCCTTCGCAATCCTTGTTTCGGCTAGTAGCCGCATCAATAAATTCCAGGGAAGGGCTCTAAGCTCCTCAAAGGGAACCTCCACCTCATCGGTCTCTACCTCAACTACTCATCGCAGAAGGCCACTGAAACAAAAAAATGGGGGAAAAGTGTCAGTAAAACATAATAAAATTAAAATATACGAACAATACAAAATTAACACCGCAAACACCTTTGCCCAAGGGGGTAAATTTTGAAAAGGATCCTCCGTGACCTCGGA
>JAULKJ010000001.1:5268914-5278994 GCA_032355405.1 Rubia balearica
AACTAGGAATATTGTGAACAATTAATGATTAATTAATTGAATTAGAAATATATGCAATATAAGTTTTAAATTTTAAATTTTGATCCAAAAAAATATAAATTCATCATCCTAGATAAAAAAATATAGTCTTAAATTGTCAATATTTTGTAACTATTAATTATACAAAATTAAGAAAGTTAGAATTTATGATAATCTAAAATTGCTATTAAAATTAAAATATAATATACTTGAATGCATTATTTTTTATTACAAAAGTTTGAGAAAGACCTTCTTTCTGTAGACATATGGAAAGATGGAGTTGAAATATAATTATAGAAAGATAAAAGATTTTAGTAGAAATATTAAAAATTCACTATGCAATGTGTAGAAGTTATAAGTTTATGACCTGATTAATGCAACCCAAAATTTTTATTTTTATTTCTTCTAATTTACAATTTAAATCTTGATTTTGTCATGACTTGTGGAAGGATGGTCTTTCAAAAGACAAACTCATTTTTTAATACTATTATCAATCACATATTGATATGTACTGAAATATGTCATTTCTAAATATTAGTTAACAAAAATAAAATAAATTCGTATAAATAGACAAAGTTTTAGGAAATACCGGCTTTCCATAGGCATATGGAAATATCGAGTTGAATTAGAATTATACAAAATTAAAAGATTTTAGTTGCAATATTAAAATTTTATTATGCAACGTGCAGTAGTTATAAGTTTATGACTCGGTTAATGCAATCCAAATTTTTTTATCTTGATTTCTTTTAATTTACAATTTAAACCTTGGTTTTTCCATGACTTATGGAAAGACGGTATTTCAAAAGACAAACTCATTTTTTAATACTATTACCAATCACATATTGATATGTACTGGAATATGCCATTTCTAAATATTAATTAATAAAAATAAAATAAATCCGTATAAATAGACAATGTTTTGGGAAATGCCGGCTTTCCATAGGCATATGGAAAGATCGGGTTGAATTATAATTATAGAAAGTTAAAAGGTTTTAGTTGCAACATTAAAATTTTATTATGCAACGTGCAATAGTTATAAGTTTATGACTCGATTAATGCAATCCAAAAATTTTATCTTGATTTCTTATAATTTGCATTTTAAACCTTAGTCATTGCATGACTTATGGAAAGACATTGTTTAAGAAACGAACTTTAATACTATTACCAAACACGTATTGATATGGCTAAAATATGCTAATTCTAAATATTAGTTAACAAAAATAAAATAAAGTCATATAAATAGAGAAAGTCTTGGGATATACTGTTTTTCCATAGGCATATGGAAAGACGGGGTTAAATTGAAATTATAATAAGGTAAAAGGTTTTAGTTGCAATACTAAAAAGTTAGTCTGCAACGTGCAATAGTTATAAGTTTATGACTCGATTAATGCAATCCGGAAATTTTATCTTAATTTCTTCTAATTTGCAATTTAAATCTTGGTCTTTTCATAACTTATGGAAAGAGCGTCTTCAAGAGACGGACTCTAAGAAAAATTGCAAATAAAATTTACAAAGTGTTAAATAAACCATTGAAAGTATTTGGAAATAAAATATTTCAGCACTATATTTAATATTTATATAAAGAAATTTATACTTATTTTTGTCTAAAAATTAAAATTTATTAGAAACACTTATATATAAGTTACTCCATTTATTATTATATTTGTTTAACATGGTAATTTTAGATATTTTTGTAGGTAAATTAAATTATGTGGAAATAATTAATTGCAGTGCGTCAAAAAAGAATAAGTAGATGAAAATGATTTACTTATTATCATGAAATGTTGTTTGATAAAATTAAAAAGATAAACCAGAATGGAAAGTGTATTAAATTTATATATATAGTGAAAAATGTGTATTATGAAATAATTTCCCTGATAAATGAAGATTGAGAATAGAAAAAGAATGTGCATCCTCATAATTTATAAATATGGTATGATTAATTTACTCATTAATTGAAAAGCATTGAAATGTAGAAAGATCATTGCAAATGGAGGAAGAGATGTGCAATGTAAATTGATGATTGATTTTATAAAATACTACATTTTCAATTAATTTTAGAAAATGATGTGGTATTATGTATGAATGACATGTGGCCAAAATGATTTGTGAATGACATGTGGCCAAAATGCCTCCTTTAATATATACTATAGATTTACATTTATAACCCTGTTTTTTTAAAATGAAAGTGCCAATATAATCTTGCAATTTGAGAAAGTTCTAATTTAAACCCAACTAGTTAGTGTATGTGGCTATCTAACCCTAATTTTTGAAAAATTTGTGCCGTTACAACCAAACTCCCTAATTCCGACGTTGACCATGAAATTTTGGCAATGACATTAAATGAAATGACTAAAATACCCTTCACTAAAAGCTAAAAAGATTTATACCTAAAATACTCTTAATTGTCTTCTTCTTCACTGTTTTGCTCCTCTACCTCTCTTGATGCCGCTCTGCAGCCGAAAAACACCACCACCGCCAGAAAAATGCCTCCCTCACCCACCCGTCCGCCGAAAAATGCTGCCACCATCTCTCCCTAGCCACCACATCACCACCTCCGACACCACCCTCCCGCTGCCACCTCTTGATGGCTCTTCTCCGCCCACCTCAATGGCAAGAAACTCTAGCCGCCACCACCTTGATAGCTCTCCCCCACCCGCCAGCATCGCTGAGCTCTCCAGCCCAACTACCCCCACATCCCCGCCACCTCTCTGGGGATAAAATATAAGGTTCCGCCGCCACCACATCCCTGCACTAACTGCAACTAACCTACTCAACAACCAACACATTTGACATCACAATAGAATGGCCGGATACAGGCTGTAAATCAAGTCGATCCTCCATTGTCTACAAATCCGCAAAAAGATGGTGGAATGGCCGAGTACGAGCTCTGAATTGGGTCGATCCTTCAACGCTGAAGAATCCTTTGACGCCGTCAATGAATTCATAGCCGTCGACGAATCCTTCGATGCCATCTCCAGGAAGCCACACCGCTCAAATTCCTCACCACTAGGTTAGCTGTGGCCGATGAAATCATGGCGCTTATGGTAGATTTGAGGACCTTGGACGACGAAGAGGAATTAGAGATCGACGACCTTGGCGAGTCGACCCAATGGCTTGTGGCGGAGGGTCAAGCTGTTGGCTCTCTGGTAGAAGACAGCAAGTACGGTGACAAGTCCAATTTTCTGGTGAATCGAGGCCCAAATCGGAGGAGAAGAAGAAATGAGATGAGGAGAAGAAACGAATGAACGAAGAAGAAAGGAAATAAGTTGACGGAGGAATGGGGCCCTTTTTTATTTTTAAAGTCAATGGTAAAATTATCTTTTTACATAAATCTGGCCATAAATCAGTTAACTGAAAAGTCAAACGAGTCAAAAGGTTATATTGGCACTTTCTGAAATTGCAGGATTATATTGACACTTTCAGCCTAAAGTTAGAGTTATTTTAGCATTTTACTCCTTTTTTATTACTCCCTATATCTCAGTCATATCTGCACATTTTTATCAACTTTTTCAGATTATGTTTGATAATTGATAATATTGGTTACGTGTGCTAATGGTGTATCACAATTTGATATTTAGAAAATACATGATGTAGAGAATCTAACAATATATCAGATGATGACATTGATGTTTATATACTAATTAAAATTTATGATCAAATATGCTTTGAGAAAGTTGATGAAAAAACGGTGAAGAAATGACTGAGAAGGAGGAAGTAGGTTTGCTGGGCATTTCATTCGGAAGCATAACATGTCAAACTTGTACTCCCTCAGATTTTCTAACAGTGACTTACTCTTTTTTTAGATGGTTTTTTAATATTGTTTTCTTTCATTTTTTTGACAAAATTTAGGTTTTTTTATTTATCCACTCAATTTACTTTTTACCCTTTTAATAAATTCTTAACCACTAATTTTATTTTTCTAAATTTTTGTTTCAAAAGTAAAAGTAGTGGAGGGATTACAACCATTTCCATATGTCACGTTTGAATTTGGTACTCCACGAGAGTCAAAGAAGTTTGCATATAAAGGGATATGGTTGAGGCCTGAGGGGATGAAAAGAGAGATGTCGGTAGACATGAGCATATACTCCATAAAAACTCCATATTTAAAATTAACTTGGTACACTAAATTCAAAAATATTATATATAAAAATATTATTGTTATACAGTTATTTAAACACGGTTAAATTTTAATAGAAAATAATATTTAAAAGAGTGCAAGTTTAGCTAGGATGAAGGGAGTAGTGAAGATTAAACTGTACTCCCTTCATCCCCACTCTACTTATATTTTTACTTTTTCTGACACCATTATTTATCAAAATTTGACGGCAAATATGAATAGATAGACATACGAACAACTCTTTATTAATAACCTTTTGTTCCAAATCTATTTGTACTCTTGTTTTTTTACACTACTACCTACTCCCTCCGTCCCAACAGATTTGGCCTATTTATTTTTTTTCACGGTTTTCAGTGATCACGTTTGACCGTTAATATCTCTAACTACATGTAACAATTTCGCACAATTCTTTTTTTAAAGTTCGAATGCATATTTGAATATATATATATATATAAACAACAATATTATCGTATCTGACATTGTTAAATACACCATAACAATGATTTCTAAATACAAACTTTTTATTTACAGTAGGTAAATATATTAACGATAATACATTTTTATTGAATAACGTGATTGTGATATCATAATACTCAATACTTTTACCTTCCAACTATGAAAACTCAATATTTATTATTGAATTGCAACTACTCCCTTCGGTTCACTAATATTGGCTTACTTTCCTTTTTATGATGATTTTTAACAATGACTCCTTCCCTTTTTGAAAAATTCTACATTATTTTCATTCACTCATTTTATTTTTTACTCTTTCAATATATATATTTTATTATTACTTTTACCTTTTTTAAATTCAAGTACCAAAAGTAAGTGACTCCCTCCGTCCCAGTTCAAGTTGCACACTTTTTGGTAAACTTTCTCAAGACACATTTGACCATAAATTTTAACTAGTATATGGATACAAATATCATTATGTGAAATATTATTGGATTCCCTGCATGATGTATTTTCTAAATATTAAATTTTAATACACCAACATTATGCATAAATAAAGTTATCGTTGGTCAAACATGATATGAGAAAGTTGACTAAAAAGTGTGCAGTTTGAACTGGGAAGGAGGGAGTGCTCAATTAGTGCATATAGGAAACGAGCTGATCTTTAATAGCAGCAGAGGGCCAAATCCAAAATAAATAAATGAACTAAGGATCATTAACGTCATGTACGAATAATTAATTCTAATTATATACGTAGCTGTTATGTGAGAAACTCGATAGGTACAAACAGCTGTAACTTTTTTCTTCTTTTTAATCTTTTTATATATCACATAGTATTATGACATGGAAATTAGCCTAATCTTTTTTAATATATCACATAGTATGACATAGAAATTAACCAAATTAGATAATAGTGATAATATCACTTAACAGTGCTGTAAACTCTTGTTCTGTCACTTAAAAGATCAAACATAAAATCAGTAGTACATTGCCACATATGCTTGATAAACCCCAAAATTGAAATTATAAATTTAATGAAAGCATCGCTAGTGATTCAGCCTGATGTGGATACAATTTGGAATGATACTGTCAAATCAAATTATGCCTAGTAAAACCTACAATACAGAAGAGCATCATGCCTTTGGAGGTGCTCTTACGCATCGCGTAAACGTGAACATTAAAAGAAGAGTAAGGTGTGTTTTTATTCCTATATTTTGAGTAAAAGTGTATAAATGACCTTGTAAAATCTGAAAGTATAAAATTAACCTTGGAAATCGTTGACTGAAATGTCAACATCAGAAATGGCTGGAAATCACTGAAATGATCATTTTAACCTTCTACTAAATATTTTAAGAAAATCAAAAAAGAAAGAGACATTAATGCCCTTGATTTTTAATAAAACAAAATATTCCTCATTCTTTCTTTTCTCTCCCTCGCCACCACTGCTCCCATTTCTTCCTCGCTTCCAATCCCCCCATTTCCTCCCTCCGCTCTGCCTAAAGCTTATTCCTCTGCCGGGTCCTTTCTTCGTCCTTATTTCCTCTTTCTTCCTTCCCTTTCTTCCCCCTAGAATTGGTCAACGGTGGTGGCATTTAGGGTGGAGGTGTTTAGGGTCAGGGGTGGTGTCTGGGGTGTTTAGAGAATTAGGGCGGCGGGTCTAGGGTCGGTTTCAGAGGTGGTTGTGGGGCTAGCGGTGGTTGTGGAGGCGGCAGTGGTGGCACGACGTATCTGGGCGGAGGGGGATTGATGTAGAGGTGTTGGCGCAAGATTTGGATGGGGGTTTGGGCTGGATAAGTCGATCGGAGAGAGTGGAACAGTGCCCGAGCATCCTTTGCCATTGACGATCTCGCCATATCTTCAGTCTACTCTCGACCTAAATCCTGGTAACTAATCTGGATAGGGTTACTTCTGCAATTTCAGATTTTACAAGGTCATTCCTGCACTTTCTCAATCTTATAGGGTTATTTTTGCACTTTTCCCTTAAAAGAAACAATGAAAATATGTGTTTACCGGTTATGACTTGGATCACAGATTTAAATGCAATTGTTTGAAATTGTATTAATGAGAATCGAAAGCCAGAGGTGTTTCCGTGCAGGAGGGTTGTTTACAAGATGAGTAACTCGAAAATGCAAATAAATTGGAGGAGCAAGTGGAGAAGTAGATTGTTAATTAATTAGCGTAATTGGCAGAGAAGGAATGATTTAGCTGGTTACCCAGGACAGAAGTGTACTTCCTTTTGGGGCTACTACAAAATTTGGAATAATGAAATGGATAAATATTCACTGTACACTGCAACCGCACACACTTCAAGAATTTCCATCGTGATAAAAGAACAAGTACAAACATGTTACTACAGGGGATTCATATGACAGTGAGTTTGTGTTTGCATGGTTAGAGAGAGAGGGAGAGAGAGATTAAGGGCTTTAATTCGAAGGGTTTAGGGTAATTGAATAGGATCACATGGTAAGATAGCAGAGCATGCTTGGATTCCTTTAAAAAAGGCACCCAAATTTTGGAAGATATGCAGAGATGATTAGAGAAGTCTGTCTAACTCCAAGTCACATGCTTTCATGAGGAAATTGAAGCAAGATCCCCCAAAACTACAGAAATTAATGTTTTCATGCGTCTTTCAACCTATTCTTAACTGTTGCTATTGCACATTTATCATGTTAGTGACACAACCAAATTTGGAAAACATTAACTTGTTTCAGGGATGGTATGGTAACTCAATAGTTTATTATGAGTACGTGATCGGTCAAGTGATTAACTGCCTGACTGGGTATTTCATTGGTCATGGATTTGAATTCAAATAGCCATAATTTGAAAATTCGCTCTAGTGGGGGATTCTTTGTGGACACCAGAAAGTAATCACTGGATGACTGATCCATGAAAATCGTGATTTACCTTCTCATCAATCGCGGTGTCGAACTAAATGAACCGTGTGGACGAGGCAGATCCTCTTTTACTCTAGTAGAATGTCATGTGAAATGAGTGATATCAACATTTTCTATACATTCCATCAATACAATATTTTCTCCACTCTCCTGCCTAGTGTGCATCCCCTGTTTTTTGGCTTTACAATCTTTAGTGACACACGATGTAACCCTCCCTTGTGCTTAACCTTGTTCTTAACAAAATGCACTCAACTCCCAAGAATGGTTGCCTTTTTAGGCTAATTACAGCACCAAACACTATACACAACCCATTTCCAACAAAGAATGAATCATTCTTGCAGATTAATGACAAGAACAAAGGGACGATAATATAATAGTACCATTACGAATCTGTGTTAGAACTTTAGGACAATACACATTACATACATGGCTGATCATCAATTAGTCATCACAACCTAAATCCTAACACTTACAATCCTGATCCCATCCGACGCGAAACGATTCTTGGGGGTAGATTAGTCAGTCTAATTAGGTTGAAAAAAACCCAAGAAAAAAAAGGATTTGAGAGAATATAAGAATGTGGTATTAGGTTCTACTACTACATCTTATGGGTCAGGGTAGAGTGCAATATATGCAGTGGCAGGTCCGTAGTTAAGTTAGAACTAGGACCCTTGATTTAGACCAATCATATGATCGGGCAAACGGTGAAAGATGATTGGCGCGCCATACTGAGGGTAGAGAAGCATCAGGACAGTCGGCGCGTGCTGATAACGTGGGGCCAGGGTGAATCTGCACCGTTGAAGCATTATTGCGAGAGTAAGCTTCGCTTGGAGGATCGCTAACTTCTGGCCGATGCATCGCCGGGCCCCCAACCCGAATGGCACGAATGCGACCGGGTGCTTTGCCGCCGCCGCAATCCCTCCCTCAAATCGGGCCGGATTGAAGTCGTTTGCGTCGGAGCCCCACATTGCCTGGTCGTGGTGTACGGCCAGGATTGGGATCAGCAGCTCGGTCCCACCTGGGATCTTGCATCCTCCGAGCTCCACGTCGACCTTTGCTCGTCGGATCGTTGCGACGATCGGCGGGTAGAGTCGAAGCGACTCGTTCAAGATCATACTTATCTAAAATTTGATTGAAAATTATATTAATCAAACTAGGAGGCAAATTGAAATTTGAAAAGATATAAAAAAACATGTTTAGTCATGAAAATGATCAAATGTCAACTGACATTTTAATACACCTTATCTATTTTGTTTTTAACTTGTAGTTGTTGAAAGGATAAATATACTACCAAAAAATGTTATAGGTGAAAGAAATTTGTATGTATGGATGTAAGGCAAATCGCAAACTGTCACGTGTTCAACAAATCACTCATTTCAACATAAAATTTCACATACGAAAGAGTGAATGGCTTGTTAAATTCGTATTGTTTAACCATTTGCCACTCATCTACACATACAACATTTTCGTACTTTTAATTTTTTTTTTTTTTTTTGTTATTTGTCATAGTTTAGTTTGAGTGAAATGTACGAAATATTATGCGTGAGGTGAGGGGAAGAGGATGATAAATAGGGCAAGTAAAATTAGGATGAGTTAATTACCGTCTTGAGCTCGACAAGATCATCCTTGGAGGGGAGGTCACGTGATCCGCACGCCTTGAGCACCTCGTCACGTGCCCGGTCCTGCCATTCTGGGTGCATAGCTAGCAACACGGTCGTCCACGTCAGCAGGTTGGATGTTGTCTGCTCGCCAGCAAAGAAGAAGCTCTTGCATTCCTCCGCGATGTCGTTCACCGTGATTACTGACGACGGAAACGCCGCCGTGCCGCCGACGGTCGTCTTCTTCAGGCTTCCGTTCGCGCTCGCCTGAATCATTAGTCCCAACAAATCCTTAGCCCCGTTTTCCTTCATCTCCGTCCCCCAATTCTCCCTCCGTTGATCAATCACCTTCACCAACGACTTTTTGATTTCCTTGTCCAATTTCCACGACTTCATGTTCCTCTTCGTCGGCAAGTACCTAATCAAAATCGAAGTCCAAAAATTAATTTCGACATCTTTAATTCCGACCATGTCCATTTCACTTACTGTAATCGTGGTTTTACCTGTAGCCCGGAATTGAGACTTTCTGGAAGGCCTCGGAAGCGAGGACCATTTGCTGGGCCTGTAGCCGGAAAATGGCCTTTCCTTCCTCGTAGCTCCGGCCGAAAGCGGCGCGGGTGACAATATCCTCTGTCAAATTCTGGAACCAGTCCGAGACTTCGATTTCGACTTCGTTAGCATTTCCGAACCATTTGTCGAGCATTTCCACCACGCTCTTCACCCCCATTGGGATAAGCAGCTGTACCAGTAAAAGAAAACTTAATAAATTGAGAAACAGATTCTCAAAAAAGAGTTTAAAGATATTAATGGCGGCCTTTGCACATACTTTGAGATTCTCCATATGGAAAGTTGGAGTGATGATTTTCCGGTGGTGAGCCCATTTCTCGCCTTTCAAGCTCAGCAGACCGTCGCCTTCGAGTTGCCGGATGAGAGGATGCGCCTCATTTTTCTCGTAGAATTCAGCTTTCGAAGTGAAAATTTCTCGAATGAGATCAGG
>JAULKJ010000001.1:5295305-5306485 GCA_032355405.1 Rubia balearica
TTATAACTACTATACGTTTCATAATAAATTTTTAATATTGCAACTAAGATCTTTTACCTTTTATTATTCTAATTAAAGCACGTCTTTTCATAAACTTATGAAAATACGGTGTTTCCCAAAACTTTGCCACTTTTTTAACGAGAGACCAATTGATTATTGAACCATTTAGTTTTAAACATTTATTAAAACTCAAATGTAAAGGACTAAAGTCCAAAACTTGTCTTAATTCAAAGTTTTAAAGGGAACGCAGTCCAAAACTTGTATGAAGTTTGGGCTCTACCCAAATAATATGGCCCGGCCCATCATTACTTCAGTGGGATGTCTCGAAAAGTGCAACTTCAAAAGTTAAAAGAAGAATAATTCTCCGACTAGAACGAAAACCAGACCGGTGAGGTTCGATCCAAATTCCATTAGAGGTGCCGTCGCTACAAAATCAAATTGAAACCTCGTCGATCAGATTTGGCCGGAAAGCTAGCGATAATGGCTGCGCCGTCGGACACTGCCAATCAGTAAGTGTATCGTGATTTGATCCAATAGAGCATCTTCAATTCTGGAAAAATAAATTCCGTTGTCTTATGATTTTGTTGCGTTGAAGGGAAATGGTTCGGAGGCACAAGAAAGGAGCCCCGATTAAGTTCCTCGTACCTCTCATCTACGCCCCTGCTCTTCCCCTCAGTGAGTGTTTTTTTTTGTTATAAGCTGTTTCAGTGTTGCTGGTTGTTTTGGTTT
Organism: Rubia balearica; assembly: GCA_032355405.1. Taxonomy (NCBI): domain Eukaryota; kingdom Viridiplantae; phylum Streptophyta; class Magnoliopsida; order Gentianales; family Rubiaceae; genus Rubia; species Rubia balearica. The sequence continues at coordinate 5,296,035 of JAULKJ010000001.1, forward strand.
GTTTAGTTGATGTTTAAATGATTGTACGTTTTGGTTTGCAGTTCGATTAACTTTGAGGCACCGGCCGGTTTTGAGGGATCGGCTATTCACTGCTGTTTTGGCTGGTGCTTTTGCTCATGGATTTTATTTGGTGTATCCTTCATCTTCATTCTTTTTAATTTTGCGTTTTCTCTAATTCATAGGTTTTTTTCTATGCCAATTTGTAGTAAACCTAACTCGCTCCACCAAACCCTGCCTAATTAGGGTTGCCCGGGCTCTTCCCTTAGTAAACCTAGTTTTTCATTATTTAGAACATAATGAACAAAAAAGGGGATGAGTTCTGTGTCCTTAAATTCGTGGTTAACAAATTTGAATTGTATAGGATTTTCTGCTTAGGGGTGGGTGGGGGATCTTTTTTGGCTTTTGAAACACAAATCAGAGCAGTATGTCCTAGTGCATGATATTTTGCATTAATGAAATCTATTAGCTGAATTGAACATTATTCTTGTTGTAGTTTAATCAATTAGCCTGAAATTGCATGTAAAGCGCTTTGAAAATAAGACAGCAGAAAGAACATAGGTGGTGTCACATCTAAAGAATTGGTATGGAGAGCTATGATTATTTGAGGGGGAGATTATATTATAGTGATGGATTCAGATAAAGGGTAATCCAGGAGAACGGTTTTACTTTTTTCGTTTCTAAAGAGCTGTGGAATGATGAGTTAAGTATGTTGCGGGTGTGAAAGTCGATGAACCTCAATCTTTTTAAACATAAGCTCACTGGAGTTTAGGAAGTTGTCCAATTCCTGTTTGTCTTATATGACTGTAGGTTGAATGGATGGTAGAGGAGTCTGTCTTCATTATTGGGTATTAACGAAGATAGCATTCCTAGCTTCCATGATTCTGAAGTTGTATGTTATCTCCTTATGTAATCATACATGCTCAAACACATTATTGCCAGCTAAATTCTATAACGTCAATTGGATTGTTTCGCATTTGAGGAAGGCAATGTACTACATGATTTCCTGAAATTGTTCACATGGCTTCTACATTCTAGTCCGTTAGAGCTGTTATGCATCTGATTTTAATTTTTTGTGTACATACTGTTTCTTTGTCTGTAATGAGGACTTCTTCTTATGTGTATTTCTGGAAAGTAATACACTAGCGACGCATCAATGACATATTCAGACACTAACATATGATATTTCTGATTATTGAGAAGCAGTGTCTTGATTATTATTTGGCATGCTGTTCCCCTTAATAGTCATATACAGAACAGATATATATGATGCTGAGAGCAAGTGAACTATGGAAGCTTGATTGGGAATTTTGCATTTCAATGGGTTAAATACATTTGGTGCATTTCATGTTCTTCTAATGGTGATTTATTGTCACATTATCTGCAGATATTGTTGTAACTGAGATAGGTTAATAATTGAATTTGCTTCTGATGAAAGAAGAAGAGTTTTGCATCTCAAAGAAAATGTTTGGTCTGAGTTATATCTTTTCAGTATACTGGATGCATGTGTAGCCTTGATGGTAACTGTTGCAGGTTCTGCTACTTTATCTTGTCGGTCTGGTTGCTTAGGTAATCAAAATCACATGGTAAGAACTAGAAGTGCCCATTTTCTTGCTAGCTGTTTGTGCTATTCTTAAACTAGGGTTGTTTCAAGCATCTTTGCAACAGACGATCAATGTTTTTCTCTTCTATATTAATATTCGGCTTAACATTTGTTAGGACCATTCCAAGTTTGTGGATCTGTTTAATGTTTCCTGTATTAAACTTCTGGGGGAATTTTCCCAAAAATCTGTCATTTAGTATTTGGAATGAAGAGTATGTTTCACAACTTGAATGCAGTTGGCAAACTTGAATCTTTTCGATCACGGTCTGGAAGTGGAAGGCTGCAGACTACTACTCCCTCTTTTTTAGATCTATTCTATCAAATCTGTTGGTAGCAATAAAGTATATGGTAGCGTTCAATTCCATTTAGTTCAATTCAAATTCATAAATTGAGTCGAAAAGATCACGGCAGTATAGAGTTTTGTTTTTTATAAAGCTATTATGACTTAGAAACCGATAAATAGATTCTGGATTATGGACTTTAGAGATTTGGAATTATATATTTTAAGCATATTCTTCTCAACATTGCGTTTTATGCCCTTTTATGCCGGACGATAGTTTGGACTTTCAATTGGTACAGAAGCGGAATCCAAAAATGTTCCTCAAGAATATACATCCACTTGGCCTCGCAAAATTTGTCTTGCCGGAACTGTATTTTGGCTTGGTCTATACTGGGTGCATTCGTTGGTCAATTCCCTTTTATCATAATAAAAAAAACAAAAAAACAGTAATGATATAAACTGTTCAATTGACAATAACCTTTCATTTCCCTCATTTCTAATGTTTAGTTTGCAATTATTGCTGACACGGTGGGCCCTGCTGCAGTAATCAGTTTACTAAGCAATCCAATCCATTTCTAGTTTGGTGAACATTGCATCATCCTCCATTTTTATATTAATCATGGTTATCGGAATCCTGATCTGGATTGATCGAGATCAACAAAATTATCCTGGTATCCAAATTGTATGATCTTGCTTCAAAATACCCATTTAAAAAAAAAAGAACTAAAATTGACTGAAAGTTTCATAAAGATACTTGGGGTCTAATAGACGTTACGGATTCCATAAATCCCCATCCTTCACCCTTCTCTCTCTCCAATTTTAACCTATAATTTTAGTTAAAATTCTTAAACTTTAATCTAAAATTGAATTAGTATATAAGTATAAATACTCAATTTTCATAAGTTTTAATAACTTTAATGAATGCTACTCAGAATTAATATTTTTCAAATCAATTATGAAAAATCGAGAAGTGAAAATTGAAATAGAACTGATGGAGTAAAGAAAATAGAGTGCCTTACAAAATTATTTATGCTTGTCCAAAACATTCACCAGTAATGCAGTAAGTAATTCCATATCACATAGAATACAAAATCATTGATTTGAAAAGAAAGAAGAAAGCGTTTGAAATCCATGACATGATTATTTATATCTAAGGGTCTAAATCAGGATTATTTTACATCCTTAATTACATTACATTACTTCATACGCCATCGCCATTTTACATATTTTTTGAACATAGAAATGGAGTACCCCCATTAAAAAAGGGGTGGACATATAAAATAATGCGAAAACTAGGACTTAGCAAAACAACAGGCGCACATTAACGCTCGGAGAAATCAGAGGCGAGCCTGGAGGCGATGGCGGAGTGGTACATGACGTCATGAAACGTTGTCGACTCCGTGGTCAGCTTCCGGAGCTGCCTCGCCTTCTCCGCCGTGAAAACGATCCTCGGCTTCGCCGCCTCTCCTTGATCTATCTCCTCCGGCCGCCTTCCGGCGGTCTTCGGCTCGGTATCAATGTAGTCCGGTTCCGAAGGCCAGCCGAATATCGGGGACCACCAGTTGGCGGAAGAGCTCTTCCGGTTACCGACATCGAGCTTCGGTTGGCCGGTGGTCGGACGGGAACAGACTCCGGCGTGCCTGATCGGAAGCATAGCGGTCGCCATTGGAGGTGAGAATATCTCTATTTGAAAAGTGGTTCTGTGAACTTTTTTTCTCTTTGGGAAAAGCAGGAAATCAGGTGTTGGGGTTGTGAGGGGTTTGGCTGGGAGTTGGGTTAATAAAGGTGGGGAATAGATGAGGCGCACACGTGGAGGTGACGAGTAGCGCGGGTGGGGGTCTGACCGTTTACTTTTTTTAATACGCATTGGTTTTGAGGATCTCTTTACCGTTTGTTCCGTTACCAGGTATCCAAGTCGCTTGTACGTAAGCACTTTTTCACTGGATATATCTGGCCGTCCATTTGAGGTAAGATAACAAGATTTACGTTGCGTTACACTTACAATAAGCCGTGCTGGTTCCGGTGCTGTAATACGTAACACCTTTTATTTTAGCACATTTTAATAAAATTATTTATATTTTTTATGTAAAGAAGAAGAGAAAGTCTAATATTAGATCGACTAACAGTAAGTTCAATCATAAAAAAATTCATTTTAATACTCCCTTCGTCCCAACTCAAATTGTAAGGAATCTTTTTCTCGATCTCCAACACACGTTTGACCATTAATATATTTAACAACGTATTATGTTGGTAAAGAAAGTTATTTTTTAGAAACTACTTGTTATGACGAATCCAACGATACCATTTACAATAATATAATTATTTATATATCTATTCAAATATGTAGTCAAAGTTTTCTTAATTTGACTAAATCTTTGATTCCTTGCAATTTGAGCTGGGACAGAGGGAGTAACTTTTATGGTTAAGTTATACTTCCTCCGTCCCAAGATTATTGGTCTACTTACTTTTTCACGATTTTCAATGATCATGTTTGATCATCGATATCTCTGAATACATATAAAAATTTCACATAAAAAATTAATATTTAGAAAATAGACGTTAACATGAATTTAACAATATCTCACATGATATTTTTATTATAGATATATAAATTGATATTTATGGTCAAAGTTGACAAATTTTGACTTTGAAAAAGTAAATAGGTCAGTAAATATGGGACATAGGGAGTAATTATTTACTACCTTCGTTTCTTATTTATGACCTCCTTTGACAGAATTTTTTATAGTATTTTTTATTATCTGTAACTTTTGTATATATAATAACGGACATCATGTGAGATGCATTTAAATCCTTCGTAACATGTAGTTTCTAAAAACTAATATTTTATTGTTCATTATCGGATGTAAATAAAGTTATCGGTGGTCAAACATGATTTGAAAAATGTTAGGAAAGAAAGAGACATAAATAAGAGACTAGAGAGAGTATACAGTATGATAGTACATTTTTAAAAAAATTCAAAGTTATATGAAGTTTCGTTGAAATAAATGAACATTAACATCAAATCAATCTCAATAATTATATCATAAAATAACTCATCTAACGATTATTTGATCCAAAATAATACTTTGTGAAAGAATAAATAATTTTAATTCAGCCATTTAATTTTTTACTTCTCACATTCAATTCACTTCACACATTCAATTCACTTCACACATTTTCCTTATATAAAAAATTAATTCAAATAAATATTACCCGCTATTAAGACCACAGGCTAAATATTCCCAGCCATTGAAATAAACCTTTGCTTCTTGGTTCTTCATCCTACTTCAAATTATCATTTTTAATCAATTATTAATTTTAAATTCATGTTAATGTATAATTTTATAAATAGTAATTTTCTATAAATATCTATTGCGAGTATTTTTTATTATTATTAAAACACCCAACGGTGGGGGAGATTTATTAACGTCCCCAACCTTTTAAAATAAATAAATAAGTTACATGAAGAGTCTTAGCTGTTTTACATGGCTCTGGGCAAACAAGATTGCCGCAAACTGAATAGTTAGTAATTGATTCGGCTAATTTCTAATTTATCGACACTGGGAGATACGATTCCAAATCTAACAATCTCCACCCCAATGTTAATTGCTAGTGTTGGCCAGACATCTCTCCATTTACTTTGAGCTACACAGAGATTAACTTTATAGTAACCTCTTAATATACATGAGATTTGGAGAGTATGAGTGTCAAAAATTAAAACAAAAAGAGGCAATTGTTGCAGCCCCTTGAATGTCTGAAGAAAGGCAAGCATAGGTGAGGTCTGTAGAGCCTTCTGTTGGTGAGAAATTGGTGCTCTTTCACTTATCAGAGAAACGTCTGTCATCGTTGAGATCATCAAAGTGACGAGCCTTTGTGCGTTATTTTTGTACTCGATCTCATGCTTGTTGTTGCATCTTCATTGACCTGTAAAGGAGAACAAAAGAGAAGTAGATTCTGGACTAACATTGATCTATTCGAATAGCATGAAGTTCAAGTTTGTCAATCCCTTGATTTCTTGTTGAAGAGTGATAAGAATACACTTCATTAATTATCCCATATTTTGCATGCACTTTAGCTAACATGTCTGCTGGTTGATTTGCTTTTCTCACTTAATGGGATATAGTGACATTTATGAGAGAGCTGTTTATCTCCCAAACTAAATCAAAGAGCTGCCATTAAGCTTGATATGGATCAATTATGCAAAGTTTAGCATTCAGGTGATAAACCCCCCAAAAAATATACCCTTAATTTGTTTGAAAGTATCGAACCAACCTGAATTCTTCATAAATGTTGAAATGTTCCTAAGTTTTGTCGAATGTTACCATTATGCCCAACTGACCCAAGGTTGGCGTTGACTAGATAAATTCCGGCATTGATTATCTCGTAAAGGACCAAAATACCATTGCTTAATTTATATATAGATATATATATATATATTTTAAAAGGATGATTTTACCCTCATGAAATCTGCCCCACCATCGGAATCTAACAAGAATACAAAGGTTATATAACACTTAAATTTGATTTCTAGGTTATATTATCACTTATTTTGAATTTTTAAACACTTTCCAAAATCAGAGCAAACAAAACCAGTCATCGAAAAAATACTCGCTTATCTCCAAGAATTAACTCTAATTTTTATTGATTCATAAACATCTACGCTTATAAAAGAAATGAAAGCGATTAAACAGTCTTAATTTTTATCCTTTGATGTGCAAATCTATGACATGTTCAGAAAAACTTAGGAAACACTAGTACAAAACAAGTAGATTGAATGCACACCAGTTGGATGACACAAGATAGATCGATACAAGCATAAGTTCAATTCACACAAACATACAAAAATTCGCTTTAAAAAATAAATTTTGAACTTTCTTAGCGCATGACTCCACTGAAGATAGAAACAACAACAAATACGACTCATGCTTACCAGTCTCTACTTTCCGACCACATATTTGCTTCCACCTCCAAAATCCATGGATCCCATAAACCTGGAAATACTAATTAGCGACTCAATCGAAAGCCCAAAAAGCTCCAAAATTGGTGGTGCGTCGAGTTCAGCGAGAGGGAGACTTGGCAGTGGCGTCGGAACTCCGAGGTGGCAATGGCGCAGGCGCCACCACTAGTTGAAATTGGTTTGTCATTTCCATTTTCGTTTCCATGGATCGATTTGCTCCGAATGGTGTAGGTGGTGTTGGCGACAAGCAGCCATGGTGGTACTCCAACAGAAACTTGGCGTAGGTGGCGAGTTAGGAGGAATGGAGAACGAGAAAGATGAAGAAGAATGGAACGGGGGGCGAAGAAGATGCAAATCAGAGAGGACAAAATGGAAATTAGGTTTGGATATTTGGTAGGATCAAAATTGACATTTTACATTTTACGTTTTTTGAAGTTTTTTAAAATTAGAAGGGTATATTGGTCAGTTCCAACCAATCTAGTGAAGATCGGCAAGTTCAAGGTCATTTACCATTTTACAGACTAGTTCAAGGTAATTTTGTCACTTTGAAAGAACTAGATGTTGTTTCAGCACTTTCAAAAATAATTCAATTTTTAGTGTTAAAATACATTAAAAAATAGATAAAAAGGTATAGGTTAAAATAAAGCATAGAGTTATCTTCATTCTACTATAGATGAAATCTTATTAGATTTTTGGAAAACGTGCATAAATAACCCTGTTAAATTTTGAAACTGCAGATATAATCCTGTAAAATGTGAAAATGCGAAACTAAAGAAACTAACTCTAAATTTTCATAAAATTGTACAATTATACCCATTTTGCTCAATATTGGCATTGACTCAGTGAAGTCAACGTTTGACCAAAAAAGAAAAGATAAAATTACCCATGAATTCAAAACTGAAAATGTAATAACAATTCTACCCTTCATTCTTCTTCAAACATACCAGTTGACCACCACCTGCCGCCCTTCCGCATATTAAATAAGAGTAAACCTTATCTTTTTAAAAAATGTATATTACTAATTGTCTAAATTTTCTCCTTTTGATACAATTATAAAAAAATTATTTAGCAATTACACAATCACAAATTCAGGAACATTCTATGGTCAAATTTGACAATTTTTACTTCATGAAAAGTTAACAGGGCATGGCGATCATAGGACAAGGGAGTGTGGAAAAAGAAACTAGGCGCCTGATAAGCATATTTTAGTTTAGAGCAGAATCAGATACTTCAAATTACAGTTTGTATAATTGACTGGAACCTGAGTTGTAAACAATAGATAAACTCAAGACTTTTAATCCAGCTCTTTTGGGCACCAAAATACTTGGTTGATAAAGGTCAAATAAAAAATAACCTAAATTTGAAGGGGAAAAAAATATAGATGCCATCCTGCATCCTCAAGAATAATGTGTCGTAGAAAGAGAAACACATTCAAGTATCTCAATAATTGCCTGGGAAAGTCTTCCTTCCAGAAAGCTCAAGTTATTATTCATCACATAAAATTTCAAAACCACTAAGTTGTGACGATGGAGGAAAAATTAAGGCTTATGGAAGTGTTCGCTGATACAGCGGTAAAGCTCCCAACGCTTCACGTTCTGCTCTCTCCCGTTTCACCTGCCAAACCAAAATCTCAGATTAGTAGGATCACATAAGAAAACTAGCCAAAACATTGGTGTATGTCTACTACATCGAAGCAAAAATGTTCAAAAACATGAAAAGCCTGTCAGATTTTCAACAACGGTCACATCCACCAAAAACTTGTGATTGCGTTACAACAACATGAACAAAAACCCTATAGTAAGTACGACAACAATCATATTTTCTTGGCAAGATGTTGACCTCACTAAAGTTCAGTACAGAAAAGTCACTAGGCTTTCTGGCTCAGGATCTATTACCGATATATTAAACCAAACTCGTCAAAGGAAAAAATCGTGGTGCTGATTCAGTATGAACCATTCAATATATAAAATCAAAGTTCCACCTCAGTATCTTTCTTGAATATAAGATCATAATTGCACTTCCTTACTGATGCAATTTAATCAAATATATCATAAATTGCACTTCCTTCCTCACTAAAGTTCAGTACAGAAAAGTCGCTAGGCCTTCCAGCTCAGCATCTTAAAACGTTATATTAAATCAAAATTGTCTATGGAAAAAAAAATCAGAGTATTGATTCAGTATGAACCATCCAAAATATAAAGTCAGAGAGACACCTCAGTATCGTTCTTGATTAAAAGATCATAAATTGCTCTTCCTTAATGATGCATTGTAATCAAGTTTGTCCTAAATGAATTCACATTAAACAAAAATGTAACATATAATGTCAGACTAATCACAGGGATTGCCAACTCTTTCATGACATCGAACCTCATAAATGTTCGACTGCAAAAATGAGGAAAACAACAAGAGGAATGCAGCATATAGAAAATTAGCTTGTTTATCATTGATACATAGAAGAAAAGATTTGCATACTTTAAAAATTGTACATATTAGAGAGGCAGCAAATTTGGCAGTAGAGTAACTCTCTCTTTTTTGGATAACATTGAATTCAACATACAACCACAAACTCTCTTAAATCATATCAACACTAATTCCATAGCTTTCCTTGTCTTCCACACACACATATCAGGTGAGCCATGAGTTTATATATATCAGATATGAATATGACATTTACGAATCTAACTTAGGTAAAGCAGGAGTGTGTTTGCCTCAGTTAGACGAAGTGCTTCAACATTTAATCTAGGCCTTGATAAGCTTTATATTCCGAGTAAAACAAACTGACTGTGCATACTTCCCCACATTTCTTTTCTAACCACAGATAAAGGATCATCCCCTCCCTTTCTTCTTTATCCATTTACCAACCGAACTACCCATAAACACGACCATATGCGCGCATAAAAGCATGTTATATACATGTTCCATAACATCAGTGAACAACTAGAGTCAGATTGCTAATCCTAGAACAAAATTTTGCAACCATTTCCACCTTCTTTTACCATGAAATAACATTCCGAATCCTTTCTTTTCAGCTAAAAAATTCACAAGTTCCTGACTGAAATAATTAAAATGAAATGAGTACTAACCAGAGCCAGCATATCCTTGAGGTAGCTCCTAAAGGGAGTTTGCTGAGCCTGCCGCGAAATAATAATAATAAAATCACTAACCCCGTTAATTTACCCCAAATTTCGTTTTCACAACCCATTTTTACTACAATTAAAACAAAAAAGAGAGAGCAAGCAGACCTGGAGTTCAGGGGAGAGATACTGATGCTTCATAGAGAGATCCATGGCGCGCAAAATACGCTGATTGCGAGCGTCAACGATCTCCGGGGGTAGGCGCTTTAGGGCTTCTTTGATGTCAACATCCTCCATCGGGTCATACAGATCCTCAAATCGCAAGCCTAATCACATTCAACGTCAATCAAATCTCAAAACAATAGACAGGATTTCAATCACAGATAAATAAATAATGAAAAAAAACGAACCGAATTTTACAAGGCGGCCGGAGACGGTTTTCTTGTGCACGGCAGCGAACCAGTTCTTGGTGGGGTTGAGTATGAATTCCACCAGCGCCGATGATTTTGCCATCGCTTAACGGAACCCTTGCCTTCTCCT
>JAULKJ010000001.1:5306585-5317092 GCA_032355405.1 Rubia balearica
AGGTTTAAAGTGTAAATTAGAAGAAATGAAAATAAAATTTTCGGGTTGCATGAATCGGGTTATAAACTTTATAACTATTACATATTGCATAATAAATTTTTAATATTGCAACTAAAACCTTTTACCTTTTAGTATTCTAATTAAACCCCGTCTTTCCATAAGTTTATGGAAAGATGGTTTTTCCCAAGATTTTGCCGAGATTATTTAATTCTATAATTATTTATTTAATTAATTTTGTGACTCTCCATTTCATATAAACTTCTATATGATCAACAAATAAAAATATTTATCAAAGTATTATCTTAATTTAATTAAAGTAATGTTATCATATATTAAATAGTTACCATTAAAACTAGATACTCCCAATTTTATTTGCACTACAATCATTATTACGCTATTCAAAAACATGTGTGACCGTGAGTATATTTACCTATATATAATAACGGTAAATAAAATATTTATATTTAAAAACGAATTGTTACGACGAATTCAACAATACTATATGTCAATATTGCCGCTTATATATTTATTTAAATATACGTTCAAATTTAACCATATATAGTGTTTAAAAAGTAAAAGTGCACATAGAATTGGGACGATGAGTAATTACTATTTTATGTTACTTGTGAACAGAGTGATGAATGTTACTACGGAGGCGACACGCCAAGTAATTAAGCGAAAACAAGTGTCTAGAATCAAGTTTGCAAACATACAAAAAATGTACAATCTGATAAAGGGCTGATTGATGAGAGAGAAGAAGTTAAAGGCGGGGTTTGACTAACCTCAACTATTAAATCAATTTTATTTACTGATTTCATTATTAATAATTTTTCTATATATAGTGAGCGAAAACTCAGAAGTCCACAAATCAAAGCAAAATTCAACTCGGGTGAAGAGAGAGAAAGTAGTTACGCAACGACCTACAGTACATAAAACACCCAGCCTATATTCTAGCGCGGCGGTAAAAGCATGGCGGGCTTCGCCGGCGGAGGAAGCTATGGCGGCGGAGGTGCAGGAGCGTTGTTTAGGGTTTCAATGTGCGGGCGGAGCGCGGCGGAGGAGATGGAACACATGTCCAGGGAAGGAAGCCATTACAGCATAACCACCGGGATTCTTCCTTCTCTCGGAGCCAGAAGTAACCGCCGAAACAAACTCAAGGATTTCATTGTATCTCCTTTTGATCATCGGTACAGGTAAAATTATTCCCGTTGCAGTTAAGTTCTACTGCCTCCGTCCCCGGCCGCCGATCGGAATAGAAGAGAATTCGATCGTAAATTTTTATTAATTCTTTTTTTGTCTCTAGTCCTTTCTATTAATCTCAAATGATAAACAAATGCTGTTTCCCGGATTTAACAAAGAGAGAATTCCTCTTTTCTATCGCATGCTCTCGCCTGTGAGACACCTTTTGATCGTAGGTGAATCGTCTTGCACCGCATTTTGTTGTCAACCTAGAGTTTTTTCTTTTCTTTTTTCAAAATGAATGATATCCTAACTACACTCCGCTTTATTTATTTTTTTTAAAAAAATTGGATTAGGGCGGGAATCAATTGCTAGGATTTGTGTGTATTTTCATGTGGGATAAGAAAAAAACTTCTCTTGTTCCAAACTCCAAACGAACAGTAGCATTTTGATTTTTTTGCGAGAGGAATAGTATAGATGCAGTCGTTGGCAGTTGGAATCTCTTAGCTACTTTTTATTTTTTATCTGAGCAACTTTTGTTTGCCGAAAGGGTAAAAGTAAAAAAATCTAATGTGAACGAGGTTATTTGATTGTTAATTTTGACTTATGAGATGAAAAACATGGGAAGTTATTTGTGAAAAATATTTCTGGATTTATAAGTATGAGATGGTGACATATCTTCCAGTTGATTCATATTACTGTTCACCGCGCACACTTGACTTGATCTTTACAGTGGAAGAAATTGGTTCGAATTTTTGTACGCAGGTAGGCTGCTTGAACAAGAAACATTGCATACCCCTTTTTTCCCCTAGTTTTTTTGTTTTGTTTAGTCATTTGGGGTCCCTGTGGGTCATGCAGTTTTCTGTCTTTCTCAAATGGCAATCAAACTTCAATGTGTTTTCTCTATCATACCTGTTCTTGTCTCTGGAATCCTTAAGATTCTTTTTTTTTAGATGCTCAATAAAGCTAAATTTCCTTTTCTGCAACTGATACAACCGATGATATATTCAACATATTCTGTATTTTCTTTTTGGATGTTTAGATATTCAACATTTTGGCCTAAGTGACACTTGGAATTGATCAGCTAGTTTTGTGGGAAAAGAGTGTTACCTGGCCCTTTTTTAAAGTTATATATATATATATTCAGTTGTTATATTTTAACCGTTCTTTAATTTGGTAGCTGACCTCATACAGTGGGATAATGATTCAGTTGCCGTTGTTCTTTAATTTTCCAAGTGCACTACTAGTAAACCTTTTGAAGAAATCCAATGTCACCCTATACTTAGCAAGGAATTGCATTTTGCAGGGCGTGGGGGAAATTTCTGATTGTTCTGGTATTGTACACCGCTTGGGCATCTCCCTTCGAATTCGGGTTTCTAAAGAGGCCAACAGGATCACTGCCTATTGTAGATAATGTCGTCAATGCGTTCTTTGCCATTGACATCATTCTCACATTCTTTGTAGCATATTTCGATAAATCTACATATGCCCTCGTTGATAATCGCAAGCAGATTGCTTGGAAGTACCTGAGTAGCTGGTTTGCATTTGATCTTATATCGAGTATTCCCTCTGAACTTGCTCGGTTAATCTCTCCAAAAGCCTTGAGGACGTATGGCTTATACAATATGCTCCGCCTGTGGCGTCTTCGTAGAGTTAGTGCCTTATTTGCTGAGTAAGGAATCTAAATCAGTTCATGTAATCTATGACATAATGTTTCCTTGCTGGCATTGGGAGATCATGACAACTGACATGTGCTAGTCATGATTCTGAATCAGGTTGGAGAAAGATAGGAACTTCAACTATTTTTGGGTTCGATGTGCCAAGCTTATATGTGTAAGTACCAGCACATCTTACTTTTCTTATATTAATGTCTGGTGCAAAAACAGGCCCTCATGTTGTTAATGTGTGTGGTTTTGTAGGTCACACTTTTTGCAGTTCACTGTGCTGCCTGTTTCAATTACATGCTCGCTGATCGTTATCACAACCACAAGATGACATGGATTGGCAATAACTTGGGCGAGAATTTCCCGCAGCTGAGTTTGTGGATTCGCTACGTGACCTCAATGTACTATGCCATCACAACTTTAACCACAGTTGGTTATGGTGATTTGCATGCTGTAAATACAAGGGAAATGACCTTCAACATATTCTACATGCTCTTTAACCTGGGACTGACTTCATATCTGATAGGAAACATGACCAATTTGGTTGTTCATGGAACCAGTAGAACCAGAAGATTTGTGAGTAATTCGTGTTTGTTATCAGTCTCTGCTTTTTTGAAGCAGTGCCTGTGATTAATTTAGCTTTTGATTTTTGGGGCAGAGAGATACTATTCAGGCTGCTTCAAGTTTTGCTCACAGGAACCAATTGCCTACTCGGCTGCAAGACCAAATGCTTTCTCACTTGTGCTTAAAGTTCAGAACTGACTCAGAGGGGCTGGAGCAGCAGGACACTCTTGATTCTCTCCCAAAAGCCATTCGTTCAAGCATTTCGCATTTCCTGTTTTACTCCCTAGTTGATCAGGCCTACTTGTTCCGCGGCGTGTCCAACGATTTACTCTTTCAACTGGTAATAATTCACTTGCAGCACTATCAAGGAAACTCTTTAATTTCTCGTCTTACGTTTCTTCACTTCTTGTGTGTGCTTTCTTACCTAATGTGTTAGGTATCAGAGATGAAAGCCGAGTACTTTCCTCCTAAGGAAGACGTAATCCTGCAAAATGAAGCTCCTACAGATCTTTATATTCTTGCTAACGGAGCAGTGGTATGTGTAGTTGCAATCTTTTCTACTTGCTTTCCTGTCAATGATTTCCCCCCTGATTAACCCTTGCCATGGATGTCTGAATTTCTCGCAGGAGTTCTTAGAGTTAAAGAATGGCGCTGAGGAGGCAAGTAATCTAATTTTTTAATTGGCTGAAACACGACTCTTCATGTGGAACGGGGAGATATGACGAGATATTGTGATGCAGGTTGTGGGTGAGGCGAGAAAGGGAGATCTTTGTGGGGAGATAGGTGTGCTGTGTTACAGGCCACAGATTTTCACGGTGCGCACAAAGAGGCTGACCCAACTACTTCGATTGAACAGAACCACATTCATGAACATCATTCAGACCAATGTGGGAGATGGGACAATCATCATGAACAATCTCCTCCAGGTCCCAAACAAGAATCTTTTCAACAAAGTCTACAGAGCAATGAAGAAAATCTTTCCAAAAAAGCTCATGTGTTTCGGTTGATTTTGAATGATTTGCGCAGCATCTGAAGGAGATGAAGGACCCGTTCATGTCGGGAGTGCTGTTGGAGACAGAGAACATGCTCGCTCGTGGTCGAATGGACTTACCTCTCAGCCTGTGCTTTGCAACAATGAGGGGAGATGATGTGTTGTTGCACCATTTGCTGAGACGGGGTCTAGATCCTAATGAATCCGACAATTCTGGAAGAACGGCCCTTGTGAGCATTATTTCATTTCCTTTTTCTCAGAATCATCATTATTTCTCCATTTTTTAGTGCTTAATTTATACACAATCTCATTTACAGTATTTTCTTTGTTTTATGCAGCACATAGCAGCGGCTAAAGGCTATGAAAATTGCGTCACTTTGCTTTTGGACTACGGAGCTAACCCCAATTGTAGAGGTGCTTTTTTTACCACTCAATTCTCCTGTCGCAAAATAGTAATAGTAATACTATAATATTATTATAGAAGTATAACGTTGATTGATGCTACTTAAAATAAGAAAGTGGCTTGCCACACTAAGAAACTATATCTCCAATTTAATTATTTATGCTAGGGTTGTCAATGAATTAAAAAATTTAACTAGATATAAATAATTAACAATCTACTCCCATATAGTATTAATTTTAAAGCCAGTTATAAATTTAACTTATAAATGCGCAAAACCGAGTCACAAGACATCCACAATAAACTAAAAACAAAATTAGCTGAAAATAAAAAATGAAGAGATAAACGTGGCTAAATGGCTAAACACACATAGAACGCACCAAATAACCAAATGAAAAGGCTAACCATAATTTGGAGGAATGGCCAACCTCCTTTTTTCTTTCTTTTTTCTTGTATCTTTTTTTTAGATGTGACATATAGTGCCTCTAATCTCATTATGCAGTTGAAAGAATGCATCTCCCTTCCCACGTATTCGCGAAAGAGTGATCAATAATTTGCTAGCCTTTTCTCAAACTAGAAAATTTTATATGTTAGCAAATAAAGTATGTTAAGGTGTTGGGCGAATCAAATTTTGACATGTATTCTACAAGTTCCATATTTAGTAAAGTGAGAGGTATTTTAAAAAAAAAGTGATTTATAGAACACGTGTTATAATCTAATTTGTCCAACACCTTAACATACAACTTTTGCTAACATATAAAATTTTTTTGCAAACCATAGTTTTAGTGCTAGTTGCCTGTTTAGCAGTGTTGGCATGCCTAGATGTCAACTTAACTAATTCTGCCCCTTTGGCTCTATACTTTAATATTTACGGGTCAGAGTTTTTTTGTTGATAATGAAATCATATGATCTTCATTCTAATTGTATTTCAATTCATTTAATTTTGATTCGACAACATTTAATCTAGTTTCGTTCCATTATTAGTAGTTTTCAACCAACTTAAATTTAGCTTAATATAGTTTAAATCATGTGGAAAAAATAGTGCCCGGGTCATGATCACCATTCAGACTTTTTTTTCCAAATCAGTGTACAATCTCGAATTATTTTGAAAGTGATGTGCCAAGATTTAATTAGTGCTTTGATATGGTGAAAAAAATGCTCACATTTTTAAATTTTTTTTGGAAATGATTGATTAATCAAAGAATTGATTGGTTTGTCTAATGCAGACTTGGAGGGAAACGTTCCATTATGGGATGCCATGCTGGCGAACCACGAAGCAGTAGTGAAGGTACTAGTCGACAATGGCGCCAAAATAAAAACAGGAGACGTCGCCCAATTCGCATGCACCGCCGCCGAACAGAACAACCAGGAATTACTCTCGGAGATCGTCCGGCTCGAGGGTGACGTAACGCTCCCCAGGCTCAACGGATCCACAGCTCTCCACGTTGCGGTGTGCGAAGGCAACGTGGAGATAGTGAAGTTCCTGTTGAACCAGGGAGCCGACATTGACAAAACCGACGAGCACGGCTGGACCTCCCGTGATCTCGCCGAGCATCAAGGCCACGACGAAATCATTGCCCTGTTCCAATCCATAAAAGAGAAGATGGCCGAGCCGGTTGCCCCCATCTACGAGGAGAGACACGGGGTTCGGTTCATCAGCAAATACAAGAGCGATCCCTCCATCGTCTCAGTTCCTCAAGAAAGTTCCATCCCGCCGGTGGGAAAGCAGCGGAGGCGGCGGAGAGCTGATCATTTCCATAATTCGTTGTTCGGGCTCATGTCGTCTGCTCGGCAGAATGGGGAGAATGACCTGCTTTTGTCGGTGAGTCTGCACGGCGGCCGTACTCCACTGAGCAATAGCAGTGTTGCTCCGAGAGTGACCGTTAGTTGCCCGGAGAAAGGCGATCGCGTCGGGAAGCTCGTTTTGCTTCCGCATACGTTTCAGGAGTTGCGCGAGATAGGATTGAAAAAGTACGGGTTTTTGGCGACCAGAGTTTTGAATAGGGATGGAGCGGAGATTGAGGAGATGGACTTGATTAGGGACGGCGACCACTTGGTATTCGTCGGTGATGGTTCGGCATAGATCCTATCTGAATTTTTCTTGCATACGGTGATCTAATGATTAACCAGAGAGCGGATCTGCTGCACAAGTTACGTTATAAGAGAGCGGGTCTTCTAGAGGGATGAAACATGGAATGAGAAAAGAGTCGACTCTCTTACTAGTTATTACTAACACCAACACATTTTCTCTCAACATTTTTTACTTATTCTTGTTTTCATCACTAGAGTGATTCGAGCCCATTCATCCTATTTGAGGCTCCATGTGTATGTAGGCATTATTTCAATTTTCCGAATATATATCCAATGTTCAAATCTGTCTAACATGTCTATAAATTGTACTTTAAAGATTTGTGAAATTGCAACTAACCTTATTTAGTTTAATTTTGATTTATTATTCTAGTTTTTAACTATTTTAATTTTAATTAATTCAGCTCGGTAGTGTTAATAATCAAATGCTTTTAGTGAAGGTATTGGATTTTGTGACTCGTGGTTTTATCGTGCATCTTTCTCATTTGCCTAACAAGGGAAGTAAGGGTGGGAGATATTCTCTTAATATAGCAGAAAGGAGAGCAACAATCAGACATAGACTACACAAATTGGACGTGCATCAACACCGACGCAGCATTCAGGGTCCAAGATGGAAGGGTGGTGCTCAGACCAAGATACAGGCTTAAACATCTGGCAAGTTACAAGGCCCTCTCAAGCATTATCAGTTGTACTAGCAGAATTAGTGGCGATACAAGAAGCAATGGCACCGACAAGCGATGCACATTCTAATACGTACTATGACAAGCGACAGACATTCCGATACGCATTGATTGTGATACGCAACGCACATTCTGATACAGACTGATTGTAAAGTGGCACTTAACCACATCAAGTTCACAAACATCCCCCGACTCAATGGACTAGTCTCAAATATAATAATATTAGCAATATTTTTTACTAGATTCCATGTAATGAGAGTTTCAAATATAATAATACTAGCAATATTTTTTACTAGATTCCATGTAATGAGAGTTTCTAGAACGGAGATGCCTATAACCACACCACAACCTTATTATCTAATACTACAAAAAAATGGCACTTCAAAATATTACCTATTTTAATGAGTATGACCCCTAAAAAGTTGTTTAAAAAGACACTTTAACTTTACACTCTAAACATACTTCGTAATTTAATAATTGAGTGACCATTTTAATATTATTTTAGTTAATTGATGGAACACATATTTAATAAGATTTCTGATCTTCTCCATTAATTATTATTAAAACAATAATGTATGTTACTAGTTAAGTTTACACAGCTTCATAAATTTATTTAGCTAACTTTGCTTCAACTATTTTACCTTGTGGTTGGAGTTATGTTTTTTTTAGCATGTTCAAAAGTTTAGATCCATGTGTGTGCTTTTCATGATTTTCTACGTTTGAGTATTATTATTAACATACAAGTTCCAAAGAGTTTTAGCATCCTGGAAATTTAAACAGAAGGGTAAGAAACAGATCTGATATCTTGAGGGACAACTCCATACCGAAGGATGGATGCCATCAATCCCAAACAAACTTCTTACAAAAGCTTCAGTATCTTTAGACGTTCTTCATGCACCAGATCCAGCTTTGGAGGGGTATAACAGCCATGGAGATCCTCCACAATATACTCCTGCAAAATTTCACATTCACGTATGAGGAATGGAGGAAGTACAGGAAATCAAGTGACGTAATTGGTGGCTAGTTTCCAATGGCCTTAACAAGGCTCCTCAAAATGAAAGAACGAGAACTTGAGCATGTCAGTAGAAATATTTTATGAAAGAATGCAACATGCTAAACTGATTGTTCCAGAAGGATTCCTTCAATTACTAGTTTGATTATCTAAGAGCAACCAGATGGATTTTATACTAAAGCCATCACAGTCAAAAGTTACTTTCAGATGCATATATGAAATAGGAGCTCATACATACTAGTTCAATGCATGAACTAAAAGACCACAGTGGACCTAAACATTCGTCTCTCAGCATGTAACATCCACAATAAGTCTAGTATCATGTAATTAATCAATAGGACACGAGCAAAACAAGTCAACAAGATCAACTATAGATATTTTATATGGTTTCGAGAAATAATTGAGACAGGCAAGTCACCTGTGTCAATTCTTTTTTAGTAAGGATGTGATAGTGTCTCTGCCAAATCCTCTGAATGGCCAAGGTGGCAGCAAGAAACCCATAAGCAATCCCAAGAATGGCAAAGAGGATAATAAAAACAATTAAGACCCCAAAACAAGCTTCCATAGATGCAGGAAAACAATCCAACATGCCCCAGCCATAGCAACAATTCTGAGTGCCAGCAACACATGGATCGTTGTTATTCAAGGTGGAGCAGTGTACAATGAGCCCCGTAAATCCAAGCAGCACAAAGAAGCCAAGAACCCCTGTTAATTCACATGGTCAGAAGGTGGAATGCATAAGAGGAAACTTGTGTGTTTAGGATAATAAAATGGCAAGAATTGCAAACAAAGATGAAATTCGCAAAGGTAAAGTTATTATTGAGAGGCACATAATGATCCCCAAAAAGAAGGGGAAAAGACAAGAAACTTCCCCACATTTGATTAGCAAAAACGAGGATTTCAAAAACACATGGAACTGTGGAAGTGAACAAACTAGACCAACATATTCCTTATCTCACTAAAACAGTAGGGATTGCAACAAAACATGCTATCAAAACATTTCTACTTCTGACAACGTAAGCAGATTGTGGTATTGAACATCTCAACCCAGCTACAAAAGATCAGCAGACTGTTCTTCGAACTGGTAATTAAAAAAATTCAGGTTTTTTTATGAAAACAATCTTTCTAAAGAATTCAATTATGCAATAATGCTACAGAAGACCTGCACAGAAAGATCAGCCGCACAAATTTCAATTAATTATCTTATACTTAGTAATAAAGCTTGACCATAGACTCAGAAATTCATAAATTGCATTATTAACCAAGTACTATATTTTTTAATAATTACCCTAGGAAATATAAGGCCTGGAAAACGTACTTTTCTAACATCGCAGATTGGGATTTACCTATACAATAGTAAAAAGGAATTGGATGCTTTGATAGTATGCGATCCCAGCTATCATCAAATGAGTTCCTGAAAGCTCCATCTTTGTCCAAAGTATAAGCAAAACCACTAATAACAGTAATCACCTGCGAGAAGAAAGCCAAATAAGATGGAAAATCCAGTCATCATTCTAGTTCCTTTTGTTGTTCCACAGAAGGTAGATAATAATACAGGAATGGAACTCAAATTTTACAATAACGTTGGTTCAAGACAAAGGGCCTCACTACTATAAAAACCAGTAGAAACGTGTATAACGGCATCAGAATTTCGTTAAATTCCGCTGTAATGGAGAGTGAAAATGAAACAATATAGTGCTACAGTACACAATTTAAGCATTTGCTAATGTGATGCACATAAAAGCTGCAAGCCATCATCCTTACAGTTTGTATAGCAAGAAATACAAGGAACACATCCCTGGCGACGAACAGCCTAAACTTAATCCTCCGCCACGCGTTGTCCTCCAGCTCTTCCACTCGAAGATGAAAGCGAGCCTTACAAGTTGTGCAGTGAGAAAAGGCAAAGCCTTCCTGCATTAGCAAGACAAA
>JAULKJ010000001.1:5371484-5384154 GCA_032355405.1 Rubia balearica
GAACCATTCGCATTTCAGACCACTGACCAACCCCCAGCTAGCCACACAGGGGATCACGCGCCGACTAGAGAAGGCCACACGTGGCCTTCACGGGTCAATCGTGGCGGCCATTTTGGCGGTCAGCACAGCAACCGGCACTCATTGTCTTCCTCTCTGACGGCTGGTCCTGTCCCAAACCGAGGTCATCCGCATTTCACTTGGTGTGGACGGATTGGTCATTATGTTGCGATGTGCTATCAGATTCAAGCCCAAACACGTTGTTCCGACACTACACACTTGGCAGAAAATACACTATTTCGCAGCAGTCAGAGTCATCCAGAGTTTTAGATTGGTTCATTGATTCAGAAGCTACCAGTCACATGGCGTCTTTTGCATCAGTCTTAGACAATGTCACTCCTTATACTGGTAAATCTCTTTTTTTTATTGGTAATGTCCCTATTATGATCTCTCATATTTGTGATGACTCTAAGTTTCTGAGAATTTACAATTATCTGATATTCTGATTGTGCCTGAAATTACTAAGAATTTATTGTCGATTAGTAAGTTAACCAGAGATATGGATCTGCTGATTATGTTTGATGATCGTAACTTTGTGATTCAGAACAAAGTAACCAAGGCCATCGTGGGTCGGGGGAATAGTGAGGATGGACTTTATGTGTTGGATCAGGGAGAGTCATCATTTGTTTCGGTTTTACAGAAGAATAAAGTTCAAGCTTAGTAAGAGCTATGGCACGCATGCCTAGGTCATATACCAACTGCAGTTATTTCTAGTTTGCATAAGTCTGGATTGTTTTTGTTTCATCTTTGTTGCCCAAACAGCATACCTGCGCCCCTTGTGTTACGGTAAAAGGTCGACGGTTGGCTTTTGTTGAGAACCATAAACGTGATGAGCATGTTCTTGATGTAGTACATTGTGATTTGGGGAGTCTTCCCCGATTTTATTTGGAAATGGTTTTTGCATACTATGCTTTGTTTATGGATGATTTTTCTAGATTTACCTGGTTATATCCACTTCGTCGCAAATCAGATTTTGTTGACACCTATATGCAGTTTGAGGCATTTGTCGAAAATAAGTTTTCTGTTAAAATTAAGGTTTTTCATAGTGATGTTGGCATTTAATTTCTTAATACTCGTCTTCATTCTCATTTTGCAGCGAAAGGGATACATCATCAGGTCTCTTTTCCATCGATTCTAGAGCAGAATGGGCGTGCAGAACGCAAACATTGCCATGTTGTAGAAATGAGCCTACGATGTTGTTTCATTCATATCTACCAATATCTCGCTGGGATGATGCGTTCATGACGGTTGTCTGCATTATTAACCGTCTACCTACTCCAGTCTTGGATAGTTCTACACCTTATGGTCTTTTGTATTATCAGGATCCCGCTTATGCCAACCTTCATCCATTTGGTTGTCTAGTTTTTTCCTTTTTTTGACCATTTGTCGATTATAAGCTATCTCCTCGCAGCATTCCTTGTATTTTCATTTGGTACGGTTCCCAATACAAGGGATTTTGGTGTCTCAATCCTTTGACTAGTAAGGTTCAGGTTACTCGGCATGCTAGGTTTGATGAGACTTACTTTCCTTTTGCTCCATCTACGGATTCAAGGGTTGGTTATCCTTCTTGGGTGTTGGACGTCTCTGCATTTATTAACCCTGAGTCTGAGTCGGTGCGGGCAGCACCCGAGCCAGCTCACCGACCCTGCTGCCTTACACCATCTGCTCGCCCGACCCGGACCCAGCACCGGACGCCATCCCCTTTGCCGGAGCTGCCGGTCGGAATTCTCTGCTAATAAGCCCGGCGGCATCACCGCGGTCGGCCACACATGTCTAGTCTCCGGCGGTTTCTCCATTGGCTGTCCATGCGCCACCTCCGACATTTCCTCAAAGGATGGTCACTCGTTCTGTGACATGCTGTATTCACCATCGTCATTACTCGGATATTCATGTTCATGGGTTTCTAACGACACTTCTGGCTCAGCAGGAGCCGACTAATTATTGTTTAGCTCTTCAGGATCCAGCCTGCGTTTCTGCTATGGATGATGGTGCAACAACGACGCTGAGTACTCGAAGGAATGTGATATAGGTGACAGAGATTATAAAGTCTCATGTGATTGCTTGAGTTTCGTTGGTCGAGACGAGCCCTACTCTTTTGAATTCAATCTCATGGATTGATGAGCTATCCCTTAATTTTTATAATTGATTGTTAATCTGATTTCAATTATATGAAAATTGCTTTCAGTGAGCACTCCAGCAAAATATTCAGAAGAAAAATGACGATCACTTTTTATTTTTATTTTTAAGTTCAAGATCTTTTAGACCATTTTATTATTGGGTAGTCTTAACTAGCGTTAGCTGCGAGCCCATGCTAATTTGGGAGTATTTCGACATTTATGAAAAACTCAAGGTTATACTGTCACTATTCACATGAAACGCGGAATGACTAGCAGATCAAATGCACCATCTCCGCAAAAAGCCTTTTCTTGGATTCAAATTTTACACTGAGACAGCAATGGCAGCAGCTGGATTGATCGACGACAGCCTAGCAAAATTGCAGCTTACACACCTAATCATATACACTATGAACACTACTACATCCCTTCTTTCATTTTTCGTACATTTACCAAACATTTTCATATTCATAAACTCAGTTCTTTTCACCACATCCCTAACAATAAAACATGACATTCTTCACCTTCTCTTTCAATGGAGGAAGCGGCCGCACAGCCAAATTACTCGCCGGGTGAGCGTTGTTCCCATAAACCTCAGGATCCATATAGAATCGGGCTCTGTAAGCTGCCAGGTGAGCGTAATATGCAGGAGGCACTGCATCAAAATCACGGATTTGTTAGAACTCTAATCTAGTTTAACTCAGTGTAGTATGCAAGCATAATATTAGCGCGCCAAGAACAGAAGCGAACTTACCTAGAGACACAGACCTTGTACACCGAGCATACCTGCAAAATGTAGAGTGCTAGTTGAGCATTATGAAAACCATTTGAACTAATTTGCAAGCGATTTATATACAAAAGGGAAGACTATTTACGTGTAACAAAGGTTGTTGGTCAAGGATTGGATTTCATCGGCTGTGAAGTTGTTCTCGTCCCACAAAACATGATAATGTGCAGGTCTACTAGTTCCCTGTCAAATGTGAGAATGCATTAGGACACATGATAAGGTGGTTTCTGTTTTTTCATAGGTAAGAACTCGCGAATCACACCTGAATTCCAGCATGGCTGCAGAGGTAGAAGTCGAACTCTGTAGGATGGCATATCTTAGTATCCACCACAGTACCTGAAATTGACAATTTCTTGTAGTGTTCATGTTCTTCCGCGATGTATTTCAAGAAAAAACATTTAGTCGTAAAACTAAAATGTTACTTTACCAGGCAAGACATTCCCACTCTTGTCAGTGCTGCTTCTGTCATTGTGATTGTTTGGGAAAAGTCTCGTGTGGTGACGCTTTTGGACAACAATGAAAGTAACCGGAGGTTGATAGTTTGGCTCAAGGGAAGCGCATGCCTAGAAAGTGTGACATCGTTAGCGCAATGTAACAAAAGTGTTGTCAATTTGCAGGCAGTATAGTTGCTACCTTGCGAACTGCATCAAGTTCGTAGAGGAGAACCTGGTAAAATTGGCCATCACTAACTCCATCACTGAAAAACGAGTACGAGGTTAAACATCATTTACAAACCAGCACAAACTGAAGAAAAAATATTACCAAGAATCAATCATCTGTAAGTACCGGTAGAATATAATTCTTTGAGGTTTCTGCCCTGTGGATTTCTTGAATGAAAGCAGGAGCTCTCTGTATTTGCAAAAACCAAGGTACGAAAACCCGACAAAACTTGAGATGAGTTTAAGTACAAGTAGAGAAATACTAAAGATACATATAAACTGAGGGCAGATGAGACCTGATCATGCCACCAGATAGTGTCCCGCGCTGAGGATCTTTCCACGTTCGATACAAATCCTGGATCAGTTCCTGTCTTCGAGGCTGAGCGCATACCAAGCCCGCGTATCTAGTGACTTCAGGCCAATCCTGGGATGCCACAACCTATGTACAAACAACCAAATTTTACCGCAACATTCAAAATGCTCAGCCACTTAAAGGCTTTCAAGTGATTGAGGTATTTGGATTCTTACAGCAGCGATAGACGGGCTATATTCCTCTCCACACTCAGGATGTGTAACATCAGCACCAAATATTATAGTTGGAATGTCACTAACAAGGGGAATTTTCCATCTCAAGGCATCCAAAAGTACAGTATTTCTTCCTCCCATCTGATAACAAAGTGTCATGAAAATGATAAGAAAAAACCCAACCTGATAGCTAAACAAATTATTTTGGAAGGAAAAAAATATATTTACCTTAACATTGATCTTTAGAGAGACGTTTGAAAGATACTGTTTGTTAACTTTTAAGACATACTTTGTAAGGCAGCATTGAGAGATCAGCCCCAAATCAGTTTCACATATTCTTTTCAAGTCCCCTGCCACATTGCGATCAACATTCACATTTACATCTACTTTTGAATACTCGAACAAATTTAGAGGCCTCGAGCTGGAACATACCGTAAAGAGAGCCATTATTGTCAGGAAGAATGGCAACAAGCAACTCCAATTCTTTTCCTCCTAATTTGTTTGCTGCTGCATTGTAAACATACCCCAAGGCCTTCTTGACTTGATCGGGTCTAGCAGAGTAGATCGGTATCACGGGCTCGCAGTTGATCTCCTGAAATTAACGATTGATGAATTTGACATACTACATTGTAGCGTAAATACACGAAGAAAGATTGTTAGTTACCATTCCCGAGACTTGGCACATCTGCGCGAGTTGCTGACAGAAACTAGAAGCAGTATTCTCTTGGACACTTCGAGAAAAGTTTATGCATGCCCAGTGATTAACAGTGCCACCATTAATCACTTTCTGAAAATGTAACAGAAATTTCCTTGATCAAGAACCTTCACAAAAAACATTCTTTTCGATACCTTAAGGAATGTTGTTAAGTCAAAATGTTGCGAGCATTACCTTGTTTATCATGTTCCACTGACCTAGCTGAGGAAGATATTCTCTCTCTTTACCGGTATCATTGTACTTCAGCTGAGTCAAACAAAACATTTCATGAAACTAAAGATTCCACAAGAGCTGTTGTAAACTAGTTAGTACTTACCCATGGAGTTGGAAGAACTCTTGCTTCGACTGATGCGAGGTTTTCATCAATGCTGATGCCAAATTCCTTTGCTAGAGGATCTTCCTTGTAATCATTCTGGCGTATTGTCTGGCGACACGAAGAATGGACAAAAATAAGTTCAAATTCATAGTCTTGTAAGCATAAATATACCTGATAAATCAGCATCTGCATGAACCTGAATAATGTCTGATTCTTGTTCTTGAGGCCTTTGGCATGAGAACTTCAAGAGCGAGGTTATCTGCTTGTCGTTGAGCCTTTTGGTGTATCGCTGCCCCTCGACTATCTTGCAGGCCTGGCGTAAAAATATATCATTGTAAAACAAAACATTCAGAAGGTTAAGACTTGATTATTTAGTACATTACCTCCATTGGCAAGTAATTCAGTTTCTTTAGACTTCCCACTTGGAGACAAGGCAGATGGGAATGCTGGATAGTGAATCCATACACCTCTTGAAAGTACTCAATAACGGACTTCATGTTCTTTTCCTCATCAACTGGAAAACTGTGAGAGTATGATACACTGATACGAGGAATAAACTCCGCGAGTGGAAGGCAAATAATGCCTACATCTTGGAACAAGAATCGTGTTTCTATATATAAAAGCTTACATTAGTTCCCTTGTCGGCTGTGAAGACAAACCTATGATCCTGTATTTTCTTCGCACACTTCCCCTGTGAGTAACTTCAACTTTAACACCTCTAAGTGCCTTTTTCACCTAATTAGAATGGTAAGACGCATTGTGCAAACATTAATATTCTACCATCTACATAAATTGCGTCATGCATTTGAAAATCTGACTGTTTTGGCATTGAGATCAAGAAACTCGGCTAGTTTTACCTTAATTCGATCAGCATCAGACAATGGCCTCAAGCTAACATCTCTTCCCAATATCTGAGCAACAAAATCAACAACTGGGAGAGGTTCGATAAATGCAGCCGACGACATATCTGATCAAGAAATGACAAGCACGAGTCATTGATTAGACAGAAATTTCACCATTCCCGGCGTTCATAGGATTCGCATGATTATCTTACCAACGTTTAATGAAAATCCCATTTGTGTCGGTTTTATGCTCTGGTAGAAGCCCCTCCAAGATTGCAGCCCATTTCCTAGTGACTGTGGTTTCTTAAGACTAGGCGAATGGAAGAATCTCCCAACTGAGACATATCTGAAAACAAACAACAAGCAAAACTATGTGAAAGTTCTCTAATAAACCAAATAATACGTGCAAGAAAGATACCGCGACGTTAATAAGTAACCTTTGTGAAGCAAGCTCCCTCAGCACAATGTCCATTATCTTAAGCGCCTGTGCATTGTTATGAACTTGATTTCCAGAAAGAAGTTGGTGCAACGGGAGCATATTCGCCTGAGCTACGAATTTTATACTCACTGTAAATCTTCGCCACCTGGCAGCATCATAATTTAAGCATTCATCAAAACAATTAATGAGACATGTAATGGAAGCGAAATTAATGAACACTCCATACTTTGTAATGCTTTTGCACTCATCTGCACCAACTGGAGTGATGGAAAATTCTTTCGACGAAAAAGGCAACAATCCAGCTGTGTAAAGGCCTTCTCTTCCATCATAAACTGGGAGCAACATTCCCAGGTCGGTATCTCCATGAAGCTTCACCAGCTGCTTCATGATGGCTTTGTTCAATGCCGTAGAGTTTGTTTCTGGAGTTATACAGACCTGCATGGATCAAAACATCAAAATTGCAATCCAAAACTATAATTAATCAACACAGCATCAGTATGCGAATAAGTGCCTACATTGTAATGGCACAAGTTCTTTTCTGATATCTCAGCAATGAAATGGTTGGCTTTAACAACACACTTGGAACCAAGAGTTCCATAACTAGGCCTAAGAGGAAACGACAGGTTTTTCTCCGAAGAAGGGGAAGTGATCATAAAACCGGCCTTTTCAAGATTCGTCGATTTCCCTCTCCTCCTTCTCCTTCTCTTTCCCACACTGTCCTTAACTTCAGGACAATCTTCATAGGATTCCAGCATCAGGGGCTCAGAATTCTGTTTCTTGGACTCCTGCAAAGGTACCCGGGAAACAAGATGCTTTTGGTCTGGCTGCTTGTTTCTCTGCCAACGAGGCATTTTGGCAGTTCTTACAACCACCTACACATGACATTTATAAGCACAAAGCAAATAGTGAATGAACAAGCAAATGTAAGCATGGAAGAATCTTTATAAAATAAAGGCTGCATAAAGAAAAGATGCAAAAGAAATAGGAAAGAGTCAAACAGGGCCATGCAAAGGCAGCCATGCAGAGGCACTAATACTGCAAAGTGAAAAGAAAGAACTTTATCCAGCACTCAAAAGTTCCAAAAAGTTTGAAGACCAGGAAATGCTTGAATCTGAAAGATTCCCAGCATATCTTAGGTTCTCACACCAAATTCGCTACACGAAAACCATCTCTCTACCTCTAACAATCGTGTTTAAAACGAGTTGATCTCGAGTTGCTCAACTCATTAAGCGCCCCTACCGCGTACATTCAGACCCTACCTCCGACCGAGTGAGATATATTGCTACTGTTGGTGTATTTAAATGGACGAAATCAACTGTCTATTTAATGCATGCAGGTTTGGTCTAATCATTTCAGATTCCATTGGTGTTTGTTGAAATTTTTTGCAGAAGTTGATCAATTAGTAGCAAACACTTTAGTAGAAAAGCACCTGGCTCAAGAAAATGTCAGTGGTGGAGTGAGGCAGAGAGTGTAATTTATTGGCATACCAGAAAATGTAACACTGAGTAGGAGGCAAAAATAACTAGCATTGCAGCCATTTATTATATCCGGCCCACCCTACATGAACATCTGAAAAATGACTCTGATTAACCATTGCAGTCCAATGTAGATTTATCATAATTTAAGGTAAGCAATTATTTTATAACACGACACGAAAATCGACAGTGGATCCGAACCCGAGAATCGGAAAATGGGTCTGAGTATTGTGGAATCTTAGATGGGCGGATGAGAATATGGGAAAAAGTGATGGGGACACATCAAATTTAGTACTGGTCAAAATATGAAAAAAGAGAGGGAGGGAATCGACCAGACGGCCCACTGCGGCGTGGGCTGCACATACGCATATCCGTACAGTGGCACCACTTTCCTCCTCTTCTCTCTTACAACTTTCAAGCCCCTCACTCACTAAATTTCTACTCCCTCCGTCTCAAGTTCCTATAATCATTTTGCACGAATAGTTATACGTACTAATGTGGCAGGAAAAGTGAGGGATTAAAATGACCTATTCCTCCTTCCTAACCGAATATACCCACTTTTTAGTCAACTTTTTCAAGACACATTTGATCATAGATTTTAATTAGTATATACTATATATGCATCAATATCAGTATGTTAGATATCGTTAAATTCCCTGTATCATCTACTTTCAAAAATAAAACAAATTCATTACATTGTTATTTTACGTAATTAAAGTTATCGGTGGTCAAACATGGTGTAAGAAAATTGACCAAAGGTATGCAGATTCAGCCAGGACAGTTGGATTACTCTAGTTTCAACCACAAATTTTATCCAAAATAAGAAACGGGGACTTTGGTTCATACAAAGGCAAACGAAAAGTAAGAGCCCTACACAAGAATAGATGAAGTAATAACAATTTCCTAAAAATATCACTCTTTCATATTTCAGACACATTATTTCATTTTTTTGAAAAAAAATAATAATTTGATCAACTCATTCTGAGTGCGCAAATCAAAAAGTTGGGAAACTAGATACTTTGCACCACATATCTCCCTCTCTCTAGTTTGGAAGAAAATAAAACCTAGATGCCCTAAAAATCTATGGAATCAATTCCTAAAAGTACTCACACTGAATATTCAACACCATCAATAACTTTTCTAGCATGTGTAAATCCAACTTGTACATTTCCCTCCCGTGGGATAAAGTGAGGCTTATGATTAAAGTGAAGTGATGAACTACACTTTCTAACCACTAGGCAGTAGCACCAAAACCCGTTAACTTAAACACGACACGAATTGTAAAATCGACTGCAAGATCAACCAAAACGCAACAATAAGCAGAATATGAACCCGTCAAACCGAACACTGAAACGAGCTAGCTACTAATGAAGGTGGGAAAAAAGAGGTAAAATCAAAATGCAGCTAATTTTCAGACAGAGGACAAACCTTGGAATATCCATATCCTGTGGCGAAGGAAAACGACGAGGCGCTGCAAAGGTTTGGTCTATCTTCTCTTTACTAATGGATGTACATGCAAAAGATGTGGGAGTACTACATATTTATGAGGTGGTGCATTTATACTTGGCTGAGGACGACCAAACACATCCATACATACTACTGTTTTCAACTGTCAACGCGGTTGACCAACAAGAGATTAGAGATAGTACTAATAAATGTTGGAAAATAAAGTTGAATTCGTCAACTTTTGGGCTCCGTTTTGAGTAGTATCCGAAATGAATTGGGTCCGGTGAATAATATTTTTGAATTCTACGTTGCGAGTACTATAAAATTGATTACTCGAACACTCAAAATGGATCAAGAGTGAATAAGATATTGATGTCGAAAAATTCACTGTTGGAAAAGGAAAATGTGCGAAAATCACACATGAGAATGTCTGTCCCACATGGGAAAACATGGAAGCTTGTGACTAGTATATAACCTTGGAAGCTTTCTTCCTAGTTCAAGTGTGTTACAAGCCTATGCTCCAATCTCTACGCGCAGGAGGGATACAAATCAAACCGAATTAGGCTTGAATTCAGAACTGATTTGTGTGTGCACGCGACCTGCGTACACTAATGCAATAGCTGATCTTAGCGTCCGCACAAAACCCCGGTTTTGGTGATAGTGCGTCTATGACCCCAGAAAGCCTGCACCACTCAAACACTCTATCTCTCGAGTTCCTCTTTTTCTGTCCCAAATCGTGTCGTCCCTCTATCGGACTGGTGATAGTGCTTTCGACCATAACGTAAATTCGAGGTAGCTCTTATATATTTAAGGTGTTGCTTTCGGTGATTTTATCATGTGGGTTAAGGGGGTGGGACTAATAAAGGGCATGTTTGATCAGGAAATAAGGTCCAAAAAGAAAGGGCCAAAAGAAGAGACTCTCCGTGTACAAATGAGCCACAATTTGAAGCAACCCAATCACGTGTGACAGTAAATGCGAGAACGACAAGAGCCTGTAAATTCTCTCTGTATCTGTGGAGATGGGTAAGTAGTTGGTGGGGAGAATAATATGCCAAAACATCAATACAGAAACTGCAATGATGAGAATTTGGATGTACACAAACATCCACCCCCACCTCCACCCAAATTCCCAATACTTCCTCCTATTTTTAGCAATGGGTTCCTTTGACTATATTTTTTTCTCTATGCATGTTTAATCTTCGATAACTTTTATTGCATACAATACCAGACATTATGTGAAATATTTATGGATTCAGTCTGTAACTTTAATTGTATACAATATCAGACATCATGTGAGATGTCTATGAACTCTCTATAACGTGTAATTTTTAAAAAGTAAAATTTATTATTTATTATTATATGCAATTAAAGTTATGATCAAACATATTTGGAAAAAATATTAGAAAAAATGGGACCATTGTTATAAGACCAGGGGGTATATTTCTTCCTCAAATATTGCCTCTGCTCATTTACCCATTCCTCATAAATTCACACACACTCACACACTGACATGCTCGTAAATACACCACAATAGACTGCTTAGAAATGAAAAACCTTGTGCTCTACGTTTTCTCCCACAAGCAAACATTTACTACGTTCCTACCCGCACTCTCCCATACCTTGGTCCGTATTTAAGGTTTACATTTGCTTCCATTTTCCAAGTCAAAAAGTGACCAACTTAGTCAATTAAATGAAAGTTTCATTGATACCTACTAAAATTGTATAGAGTGATATAATCACCCATTCACAAGGTTAACCGTGAACTGAGCTGTGTTAGACTGCAACGACTACCGGCACACCAAATCTTTATAGCGATACACACGGGTTTAGAATGAGTTTCATCACTATACAATATACATGCATTAACGAATTTGTAGTACAGGAAAGATATATATGAAGCATTAAATGGTGAGATTCACGAAGACTTACCCGAAGAGAACTTGAGATTTTGACCTAAACAGCAGAAGCTTCAAGTTGAAGAATGAGATGCAGCTCTGCAACAGCAAACGTACATGCTATAAATCATGCACCTGGGCGGTTAAGTATTAAAGAATTGAAGTAGTGGAAGGGCGCAGGTGGGCTAGAAAAAGTGGAAAATGGAGGTGTTTCTGAATAGAAAAATGGAGTTTTGGAAGTCGCAAAAGGGGCTTCTTCTTGCTGTTGTTTGCAGGTGTGCTTTATTTACAATAGAGGAAGCAAGATTAAACAAGGCAAAAAGCTACAAACTCTACCTTTTAATGCTGTGAAACCAAGAAATGATGTGGCTAAAGATTAGCTTTAACCTCCCAAGCGTGCAATGTTGCATAGATGTTATCGATCTTTATTTTTTTGCAGCTTTTTTGGTGTATAAAACTGGTGAAATAACACAATAAGAGATGAAAGATGTGGATACACTGCTCACATTTTGCTCTTTGATTCAGAGCAAAATAAAGGGTTTGAACGTGTTGTGGAGTTTTTTGGGGTTTGGATATAAATAATGGTGTGGAGTGG
Source organism: Rubia balearica (assembly GCA_032355405.1). Classification (NCBI taxonomy): domain Eukaryota; kingdom Viridiplantae; phylum Streptophyta; class Magnoliopsida; order Gentianales; family Rubiaceae; genus Rubia; species Rubia balearica. The sequence goes on from JAULKJ010000001.1 coordinate 5,383,350, forward strand.
TACCTGTTGTTCATCCTGCTTCACTTTCAACTCCAGGAATAATTGTGTGTACTTTTGTTTGATAGACCAGAAGTTTGCTCCACAGACCAACATGGATGACAAAAAAATCTTAATTTTTAAGGTGATCATGTTCTCTTCACCTAATCTAAATACAAATCAGCTTAATTCAGTTCAGAATTTTTCTTCACCAACATTGATAATAAAGAAACTAATTCATTTTTGAAGATGATCATGTTATCTCCTCCTTATCTGCACTTTGGTCAGTTTTGTTTAATTCAATTAAGTTCAGTTCAGTAAAATTTTACATTGATATTATTTGAGTAAGTTTCCTATCATACCGTCTAATGATTACTACATCAATCATGAAAAAGCTCATTTCGATAACTTTTATGGTTAAATTATCAGAGATATATTTTAAAAGGCTTTCAAAATTGTACGAAGATCGTTGTAATAAATGAAAACAAGTATCAAATCACCATAATAGTTACATGATTATAAAATAACTCTGTCTATTGATTAGATGATCTAAAATAAGATTTTGTAATATTATATAGCTTTATTTTTTTACCATATTTAATTTTACTCCGTAATTCAGTTCAGCTCAATAAGAAATTACACTAGGAGATCATAGCCACATGCAAACTAGAATATAGGCTATTTTCTTTTCTCCTCAACTCCATTGAAATGATTAAATAAAGAGAGGAGTGTTAAAATAACCATACATTTTATGACATACTCCCTCTGTCCCATTTTAAATTGCTTATTTACTTTTTCACGGTGTTCAAGGAGCATGTTTGACCGTAAA
>JAULKJ010000001.1:5403131-5416187 GCA_032355405.1 Rubia balearica
ACTAAGACCTTTTACCTTTTATTATTCTAATTAAACCCCGTCTTTCCATAAGCTTATGGAAAGACGGTCTTTCCCAAAACTTTGTCTACTAAAAGTATCAAATTAGTATTTTTAAACATCAAACAGATACATTAAATTAAAATAATTAAATTATACTAAAAACACACATAAAATAAAAATAATTGGTAATTAAATAAGTACACATCATATTAAAAAGAGTCCGTCTCTTAAAAGACGGTCTTTCCATAAGTTATGGAAATACCAAGGTTTAAAGTGTAAACTAGAAAAAATGAAGATAAAATTTTCAGGTTGCATGAATCGGGCTATAAACTTTATAACTACTACATGTTGCATAATAAATTTTCAATATTGCAGCTAAAACCTTTAACCTTTTATTATACTAATTGAACTCGTCTTTCCATAAGTATAAGGAAAGACAGTTTTACCCAAAATTTTACTTTAAATTTTAGTGTATATATTTTAACAAATGTAGTATATAAGTAAAAAAAAATACAGTGAACTGCTCACAATTTAAGAACACAATTTAAGAACAACCCACCTAACAAGAGAACTCCTCTATTTTTAGGATGTAAAGTTAGTTTATGATAATGAAGAATAATAATAATGATTCGAGACCGATAACTTGCATGCAATATAGCATATTCTAGAAATACCACTCACAGCCTTTGAATAATTTCTTTCATGATACTAATAAATTACTTATTAATTTAATAAAGGCAGGAAAAGTAAAATATTCAATTTATGTAGAGTATCCATCCACACCAAGTGCTGAGCACTTGGCTTTTGGTTTCAAAAGTTGCATAATTTTGATGAGAGAATATCTAATATATCTGACATTTGATTATCAAGAATATAATATTTGCTTCAAACCTCTAAGTAAGGTATATCTTTGTTCCAATTCTGTGATTCTAAATTAATTATTTAAAAATAAAAAAAATTCTGCACCCCTCCTCCAATATAAAAGGAAAGAAGAAAGAATTTATAAAGCAGGTTTTATTGAGAGAGAATCCTCTTCTCACTTCTCACTACTGACTTTAATGAAGTGGGTTGGAAGGTAACAAGATTCTTTTTCTTTCTTTTTCCAGGTAGAGATGGAGAGACTAATAATTAATTAGTATTTAATTTTACGAAATGACAAAGTCTTGGGAAACACCGTATTTCCATAGGCATATGGAAAGATGGGGTTGAATTGAAATTAAACAAAGGTAAAAGGTTTTATTTATAATATAGAAAATTTATTAATATTTTATTTTAATTTCTTCAAATTTGCAGTTAAAACCTTGGTGTTTATATAAGTTATGAAAAGACCGTGTTTCAAGAGATGGGCTCTTACGAAAATATTCCAATTAATTTAATAAATTAGGGAGGGTTTTTGCACATCGAGAAAGTTCGGATCTGGGTCAGGATCCACATGCCATATATGCTCAATTTTGCATTTGGGCAAAGTTAATCACACATGCAATTTTGCATATCCCGAAATTGTTCAACTTCTTTGCCAAAGCCAAAAGGAAAGATCATGCAGCGTACTACTTTTCCCTCTATAATTCCGTCTTGTTCTTTCTTTAAGAAAAAGTAATTCGGTTATTAGTTATTTCGTATGTAAAGATAAAAGCATGGTAACAAAAATTAAATTTTATTTAGTACACCTTTTAAAATTCGTGAAATTTATTACAATTATACATTTTAATTATTACAACTATATTCAAAAGTGGCCTGATCTGTAATTACACTGGCATTAACTAGATGAGGATTACCTGATTGGAATTGATAAAGATAGTGATGAGTTGTTAAGATTATGTATAAAATACAGTATATACTTTCCTCCTCATGCACGTAGCTGTAGACATACCTGCTTAGATTAGGAGGAGAAGGTTTATTCCATTAACTGGGTGGTTTTTGAATTATGAGTGCTGGGGAAGAATTAGGGGTAAAATATATATTTTTTAAAGAGGGGTAAAATAGATGGCAAAATCTTGAAAAATATCGTCTTTCCTTAGAAAGACGGGATTGAATTGAAATTATAGAAACGTAAAAGGTTAAAATTACAATATTAAAAATTTATTACTCAACTGTAGTAGTTGAGAGTTTATGGTCCGATTAATGCAACCCGAAAATTTTATCTTGATTTTTACAGTTTAAATCTTGTTCTTTTCATAACTTATGAAAATATCGTCTTTCAAGAGACGGGTTAAAAATAGATTCTTAATTAGTGGATAAAATGGATTTTTCATTTCGAGCCAATATGATCCAAAATTTTAAAAATAAAAATTGTTTTACCACCCCAACTTGTTCATTATAAATTTTTTAATTAGATCCAATCATATCAGTATTTTGATCATGCAGGTCAATTTGAACACCCCTAGAATCTAGAGAAAGATCTTTAGAGGTCGCACAAATTTCACACTTTCATGATGGTAAAGAGAAGAGGTTTATATTCAAATTATCTACTCCCTCCATCCCAACTCTATTTGCACTTCTATTTTTTTACACTATTCTCTATTAAAATTTGACCACATATTTGAATAAATATATAAATAACAATGTTATCGTATATGATATTGTTCAATTTATCGTAACAAGTAGTTTCTAAATATCAATTTTTTATTTACTTTTATTATGCATAGGTACACAAATTGACGGTCGAGCATATTTGTTGAACAGTATAATAATGATTGCAGTGCAAATATGGGTGGTATTGATGGAGTATGTTGATGATACTCTATAAAATGAAAATAAGTAGGACGACCCAAGAAAAGCGGGGAAATGGTACTTCCTTTACTTTTATTTATTGATAATTTTTTTAATTTTACCATGTTATTTTATTTGACATAGTTAAGTTTATAAAATTTTGTTTCGAATGGTCTAAGTAATAGTTGCATCGAATCCCCTGGGAGTGAGAAAAGGCTGGCAAAAATGATGAAGGTAGAAGAAGTATTCCGGTACAAGACTCCAACCCATGCCTTTTCTCCGGATTCTCTTGCTTTTCCTTTATTTTTCCTTTCTCGCTACATGCCCACATCTCTACTTTCTTCTTCCCTCCAAACACTCACTCAACGCCTTTCCATGCATTTTGTCCTTCACCTCCAAAAACTTTAATTCTAATTTCGTCCTTCAACTTTCATATCATTTGAATGTTCCACACAGTCACATAGGGGTGGCAAATGGGCGGACGGATCAAACAAATTGGGTAAAATGGACAGTTAAAAAATATGGGTATGACCCATTTTATGATGGATAAAATATGGGTCGGGTCAAAACGGGTCGAGTTGAAAGTCATTCAACTCACGGGTCAAAATGGGTAAACTCACGGGTTTCAACCCATATATAAACCCATATGGATTTATGTATCAACTCATATGGGTAAAATCCGCGGGTTTCAACCTATATATTGACCCATATGAGTTTATATACCAACTCATATGGGTAAACCCGCGGGTTTCAACCCATATATTGACCCATATGGGTTTATATACCAACTCATATGGGTAAATATGGGTAAACTCGCGGATTTTAACCCATATGGGTAAACCCGCGGTCAGCCTACAAACCCAACCCGTTCAACCCATATTTTTCAACTACCCATTTGACCCATTACCCATTTAACCCATTACTCATTTTACCCATACCCATATGGGTTTAAAATTAGATAACCCGCTTGACCCGCGGGTTACGGGTCTATTTTTCCATCCCTAACTGAAGGCATAAAACTATTTCCTTTCCACGAGCGTCATTTGTGAACTTTCATACGCTAGTGTAGGGAGAGGCGACTAACGGTGGTTCTACCATAACAAAAAAATTGTAGATAACTTCTCTGACACTGCCTTTATTCATCTGTGATCAAAAGTGTTTCGAGGGAACACCTTTAATTGGGCTCAACCAAAGGAGGTTTTTTCCCTTCCTTGTTTAGATGGTAGAACCGCTTTTGTCAGGTTCCAAGATTGAAAATCAAAACAATTGGGTCAGCTTCTCAAATAGGTCCCAAGTTCAGCTCCAGTGTCCAGCCATGGTGTTGGAATCTTTCTCTGGTGTAGGCAATGATTTAAATTTATTTATTTATAAATGTGGACCTTAATCAACTCTTTTCATTTTCAACTTCGTCCCCATATGGTCCACAGTTTTTAAATAAACAAATTTTAATCCTTGGTGACACCTAAGCAAGATTTCGACACCATGACTATTGTCTGCATATGGCTATTCTTGTGGTTTTTCACATAATTACATTGATTTTAAGCATTTAAAGACTTCTGATATCAGAAGTGTGTCGGTGGTTGAGGTTCCAATTTTGGAAGATCAACTGGAAAACAAGGCCCTAATTAAGTAAAAACCTAGAAAAATGTTACGAACTCGGAACAAAGATTAGATGTTGTAGCCAAGTGGCTAGTTCATTCAATAATTATGATGAACTTAGCCACGAATCACATAACAACTAAGATACATTGGATGACATGTTTTGTGTACACAACAAAAATCAACATAATAAGTTAAACTACTCCCTCTGTCCCATTCCAACTACAATTTAACTGTTCATTTAGTCAAAACTTACTAACTTTGACTTTGAAATTGAATTGGTATATATGTATAAATATTATTATGTGATATATTGTTAGATTCATTTTAACATATATTTTCAAAATATCTACTTTCTACAAGTTTTAATTATCAGAAATAAAAGATATTAAAGATCAATTTTTTTCAAGACAACTGTTAAAGCCAAAGTTTACAGCTGGAAATGGGACGGAGGGAGTAGAAAATATCTATATATAGGAATAAAGATCGCATAATCTATTCCGCACAATACATGTTATGAAAAAAGAGTTTTTCCTTATACCCTATGTTAAGAATCCCAAGAGCTGCAGAGTGGACACGTACAAGATGCCTAACCAAGTAATTTCTTCCCATATTGATATATTCTTGGGAGTAAAGGCTGGAAATCTCTGTGGAAAATCTTTCATCCATAAAACAATAAAATATTAGTGTGATTCACCGATAAACCTATTTTTTGTAAAATAAAAACATTCAATTAACAATATAATAGTCACTAGTTTAGTTTGAAGGTAATCCAACCATACATTTGTGGTGTGCTCCGTGGTGTATAACGTGATGTAATATCCAAATTCCAACATTTTAATTGTTTCGTGTACTGATTAACTGATAGTAATTGAAATTATGTTGAATCGAAAATAGATGATCAATGGTTGGGGAAATGCAAACCTTGATTTCACGATGTCTAAACTTTTGGGATTCATATTATCCATATCAATAAATGAAATTTATAAAATATATAGAAATGTGCAAAGGGTTCGAAGTGCAACGAATCCATCTAGTAAACACACTTATTCCCAGGGATAATGAATATTAATCCCCAGTGGTCACTAATTATGTGGTGTTTAATATATTACAAACTTTTCGAAGAAATAAGTTATTAAATTTTTAAAAGGACTTGCATAACTTTTTTTTATAGAATCCTAAAATTATCTCAATCTAGGGGGAAATAAAAATATTTTTTGTCCCTCTGCAATAAGCTTCTTCGTAAGTAATAGATCCTCTCTTGTTTTGTGCCACCAATTTCTTGACACATGACTGAGAAACAAATAGGCTATCCAACTCTTTTCCTTGGGGTTTGAATATTAATATATGTACCTCAAAAAACAAATATATACCATGAGCTTACAATGAGTGTAAAAATAATAGCCCTTTTTGAGTTGTATTAAAAGGAAAATATAGAAATTCTTGTTGTACTTACAATAGATAGAGGGACATTAGTTTTTGGTTCATTTGCTCACATCTCCATAAGACTTTGAAGTTACTCCACGAGGAAAAAAATTCTCTCTTTTGTCCAAAAACATACTCATTTCCATGAAATAAGAAGGTTGTGTTACGTTGGTGTCTCACCGCCAAAATCATACAACACTTGTTTTGTTGCTCTATTTTCTTATCTGTACAATGGATTCATTTTTTAATGTGTGAACTATAGAAGACTCTGCTCGATAATAACAAGGAATGATAGTGAACACCTCCGGAAAAGAAGGCACCCACTTCTCTATCCCATCCTTGGTGGTTTAATTTTTCGGTCATCTTGTTTAAGATATAGTTATTACCTGTGGTGATGATATGTCCTTCCTGATGATCATACCTATGTAACGATAAAAAAACATGGTAAACGATAATAACATGTATGATTCACCCTATCATATTTATCAAAGTATTTACCACTTAGTTTGGAATTTAGATTGCTTTCTTCTTGTGATATTAACCCCACTTGTTTGCTCATCACTTAAAGAAAATATCACACATTTGTGTTGCATTCATATTGATCGGTATAACCGATGTCCTTTCCTCATCCTCAGTCATCCTTCCATCAATTGCAATTTGGACATCCCTTTTAAACCACTCCTGAACAAACTCTAGGGCCGCCAATCCATAGCCCCGACAGTGAGAAGGGGAACGTAAAATGACATAAGTGCATTAGATATAATGGAAAAACATGAAGATATGCTACTTACTTTTTCATTGTTCTCTAAAGTTATTCTCTTGTGGATCTCCCACCTCTCCTGTTTAAAGTGTCTGTAGGTTAACCACAGGTTATTGTCTTTCTTATTAGAGAAGATATAATCTCGAGAAAATGTATACTTGTGGAGCCGCCAACTCTTTGATATCATATTCATCGCCTTCTTCATTAAATCATCCATGTCAGAGACATCGATTTTGAAGGCTCTCTAATAAGAAAATAAAGGTCCCGTTACTGAATAACGGGTTGTTAGTTTAAAAATGGTTATTAATGAAAAATAATGCATTCCCTATACGTTACCTTCCACTATTTCCATAGAGTTTCCTTGTTCTCTCCAGGGACTTCATGGAAATAGTTATACCAGATATTTTCCCTTGTTCTAACAATCTTCCCAATCTAACTCAACAATTTTTATAGTTCTTTTGACAAACATCACCCCGTCTAGTTAAAAACAGACATATTTAATTCTTTCCTAGTCATTCTCCTTTCTAGTTCTTTACAATGTGTCCTTGCAATTCCCACCTCTTCGAACTCCTCCCCTTTGGATCTGTTTTTTCCTAAGATGGTAAAGGAGAAATCTGAGTCAAAGTCATTGTATATTTAATTCTTTCCTAGTCATTCTCCTTTCTAGTTCTTTACAATGTGTCCTTGCAATTCCCACCTCTTCGAACTTCTCCCCTTTGGATCTGTTTTTTCCTAAGATGGGAAAGGAGAAATCTGAGTCAAAGTCATTGTATAAATTGACTTGTGGTGATTCCGTACTAAGGAGACAAAAACATGTCTGTAGATTTTGACTTGCTAGGATGTTTTACACTGGTTAAACTAATTACTCGTTTATACTGGTCTTTAGACCATTTCTACGGGTATCCTTCGACATATGAGTAGAAAGAATTCGACGTACAAACAAAGTCCATGTACATGGATAGAAAAGCATTTTGGCGATCACAAATAGCCATCTACGGTCCCCTAGCTTAGAGTTAGGAACGGGAACATGAACAGTTTAGATGTAGATCACTGGGATCCTCAGTGCCATCTGAAGTGTACGTTTCAGATTTGATCCTTCTACTATGACTGGCTAGGGTCAAGTGTCTCTCCAATCAATGGAGTTTGTTTAGGCAGGATTGGAGATTGTGGGACACTTCCATAGTAGACAACCATATATCATTCATATATCCATTCAAATAAAATTTAGTCTGTTGTTTAGAATTTTATTTGTACTGCCTAAGTGTAAATGGGATCATCTGAGAACTTCCGTAAGGATCTACCAATTGTACTTCCATTTCTTATCTATAATATTTAAAGGGTTGTATACCCTTACATGTCTTTCATTGACAATTGGATTCATAGGAACTATCTCTAAAAAGAAAAATCCCTCTTCTTCTGCAACGTTCTTTTTTACTGTATAACAGTTCCATCGCCGGAAAAGTGTGCGCTATGGCGGCTCCGCTATGGACAAACACAAAGGCTTCGTTTGCTGACACCATAATGCAACCAAAGCCCACCTCCAATCCCATAGACCTTCATCCACATTACAACTATAAAGAAGAGGTGGAAGTGCTTTATCCGGAGGAGGAAATCGATCTGCTAGCGCAACCATTTGCTAAAGCCCTAATTGGAAAATTTAGTAGAGGCGGACCCACGATGGACTTCATCCGACAACAATTCTGAACAATAGGGTTCAAAGGTGAGGCTCAAATCACTGCAATAGATGGCCGCCATATCCGAATTACCTTCGATTTGGAGGAGGATTATCACCGATGCTTGTTGAAAAGAACCTGGTCCATAGGTGGAAACATCATGATAATTTTAAATGAACGAAGCATTTCGACTACGATGAGGAATTCTCCTTGGCTCCGGTCTGGTTCACAGTTGAATTCCCGCTGGTACATTTCTTCCATCCCTCTGTTCTTAATCATATTGGAAAGGCTTTAGGTGAATTGTTATTCTCTGATACACCTACAAAGAACCTCACCAGGCCTTCCACTATAAGACTCTGTGTTGAAATGAATGTCTGCAAACTTAAGCCCTCTAAAATTTGCTTAGGTTCAATCGAACATAATAAATCTTACAATACAGTCTATGAGAATTTCCCAACTTATTGTAGAATCTGTCACAAGTTAGGACATGTTGAGGAAAACTGTAAGCTAATGGATCAAAGGGATAACCCAGGACTTAAAATGCTTTATAATACTAGGAAAGAAAATGGTAGAATCCGTGCTGCTAAGCAAGATCTCAAGGATAAATCTGTTTCACAATAGAAATGGAAGGTGATTAGTAATAAGGATAAGAGTCCTCATAATGAAAATGTTGCTGATCTTTTAGTTAAGAAGGAGAATCTGATTTCAATGAGCAAAAATGTATTGTCTACGGTTACCTTGGAAGAAGATCATGCTCCAATCTCCCAACAAAATGTAACAGACTCACTAACTAGCTCTGCTGATCAAAGATATCCATAGATTCACACAATTGTCTCTTTTGAAAGTAATCAGGCTAACTCAGGGGATGTAGAAACGAGGTTGAATGATCAACTTGGAAAAAATACTGAAAGTATGCCCCAGTCACCATCCTCCCCTTCTTCTGTTTTCAACAGGTTTCAAATTTTACAACAAGAGGACATAGGCACCACAGAAGATGGAGGACCAACAGATCCTCATCTAATGCTGTAGCACAAACTCCAAAACATTGAAGCAACTTCAGCATAGATTGAAGATTATCAGGATGACATGGATGATCAAGAAGGCGTGGAAAATAAGGAGGGCTCAAAGGGATACAAAACAGCACCCTCATCTCCCCAAAGGAAGACTACACCAGCCATCTTCAGTGATGATACACTTTGCTCAAGACTCAAAGACACTCCAGATGCTCTAAACCTTAACCTATCTCATTTGACTTGGAATGCTTCCAGTTCATCTACTAATAACCTATCTCCTACTTTGCAGGTTCTCTCAATGCAAAATCAAACTAAAAATTTAGAGGCTTCAGGTAACCAGGTAGAGGAAGTAGAGAACCTGGGTCAGGAAGAGGTGGTGGTCGTAAGTTCAGCACAGGAATATGAGGAAGAGGTTGGGATAAACACTACTCTTCCCAAAAGAAGTAACAGGTTAGCCAGTAAAAACAAAAATGTTCAATATGGTAAATAGTCAACTTAATTTAATGTTTTGGAAAGTAAGAGGGCTTGGAACTTCTGAGATTAGGCTTAAAAGACGTTCGGCTAAATACAAAATAGATATGTTAGCTATCATTGATCCTAAAGGAAGACTTGAAACCAGAATAGGTTACCAAAGGAAACTGTGCTTTAGATATTGTCTACATACAATGCATAAAAAAATTTGGATCTTTTACTCCCACAGATTTCTAGTTAATTTACTCATTGAGCATGAATACTTTATTTTGCTGACTATTACTGATAAGCAGAATGGCTCCTGCTTCAATGTTTATGTGATCTATTCTTCTCAAACAACAGCTGATAGGTTAAAACTGTATGATCATATTAAGTCAACCCCTCTCCAAGGTAATACAATTCTTGGAGGTGATTTCAATGCAATTAGAAACCTAGCAAAATACTCAGGGTCTAGTACACCAGATATGAACACCATAAGGGACTTTAACAATTTCATAAATGACATGAAATTGAGTGAAATTAATACCTTAGGAAATCCATACACCTGGAGTAACCAAAGAGCTGTCAAACCAACATCTAAGAGGCTAGATAGGGTATATTGGCTAATCAATTTTTTAATGATAACTTTAATCAATCTCCTTTCCAAGTCCAAAATAGGACAACATCAGACCATGAACCCCTGTATCTACAGATTAGGAATGATATCGCAACATATTCTAGACCTTTTAGGTTTCAGGAAATGTGGGTTAATAGAAATGATTTCTTAAAACTAATTTAGGATAGTTGGGTTCAACCAATAGATGCACAAGGGAAGATAAGGGTGGATTTAAAATTAAAGAGGCTTAAGGAAGAAATAAAGGTCTGGAATAACAACGTTTTTGGGAATATTAGGCAATATCAAGAATTCCGAGTTACTAGTAGCATCCCTAGAGGAAAATTTTGATAAATATCATTTATTTAATGATAAAATTGAACTAAATAAGGCTAGGGAAATTCTGACTAGATCTATATTGGAGGAAAACATCTTTTTGAAACAGAGACCAAAATAAAAGTGGCTCAGAGATGGTGACTTTGATGCATAATACTTCCATAAGGCCATAAATGAAAATAAATCAATGTTGGCTATTTTAAAAATAAAATACTCTAGCAACTCATGGATACAAGGTCAAAAAGAAATAGGAGAATCAGCAGTTAACTCTTTTAAGGGATTCCTGAGTGATGAAAACACAGACTCAGCAGGTACAAACCTATCCTTCCACCTACAGGAAATTAAACCTATGATAACTCCAGCTCAGAACCAGGAATTACTTAGGTATGTAACTCTAGAAGAGGTTAGGAATTTTGTTTTCAGTTTAGATCTAACTACAGTACCAGGCCCTAACGAATTTACTGGACAATTCTATAGAAGAACATGGTATATCACCAGACAGACTTGCTTTCAAGCAATTAAGGAATTCCAGATAGGGCTGTAGCCAGCTCTTTTATAGCCTTGATCCCAAAGATTCAAACACCAGCCACCTTTCCAGAATTCAGACCCATAAGCCTATCTAATTTTATAAATAAAATAGTGGCAAAGGTAGTGGCGGAGAGGCTTAAACCAATAACGGGACTAATCATTTCTGAAGAAAAGTATGCCTTCATAATAGGTAGAGATATAACTGATAATCTTTTGTTGATGAAGGAGGCCATCAGACTTCTTGATAGGAAAAATGAATCTCTGAATCTAATAGTGAAATTGGACATGATGAAAGCATTTGACAGGGTTTCTTGGACAGCTTAAATTCATTAATGTTAAAACTAGGCTTTCATGGAAGTTTTGTGAAAATTATCATGAATAATCTAAATGCAACTTGGTTTTCAGTATTGATAAATGGAATTCACAAGGTTTCGTTAAAACTTCAAGAGTACTAAAACAGGAGAGGCGGGTTCTCTTTCTCCTTTTTGTTTAACATTCTGATTGAGTTACTAACTCTAAACTTGAGAAAACAGTTTGAGATAGGGAACTTATAACATTTTAAAACTCCATAAAATACAAAACCCATAACCCAGCTTTCATTTGTGGATGATACTTTGATTTTCATCTCAGGAACTGGTAAAACACTTAAAAATTTAATGAAATTCATTTATATCTACCAGAGAGCAACAAGTCAAAAAATGAATTTCAGCAAAAGTTCATTTTACTCGGGTAAGTTGTGGGCTAGGAAAAAGGAAGAGATCCTTAGGATAACAGGCATGCGACAAGGCTCAGTCCCTCTGTCATATTTAGGAGTCCAAATTTTTAAGGTGAGAAAATTTAACAAATACTTCACAGGCCTAATTGTTAGAGAATTGGATGAACAATTAGCTATCTTAAGGGGGAAATTAATATTAATAAAACATCTTCTGACTGCCATACCTCAACATTCATGGGCGGTTACTTCCCCCAAAGCAAACACAATTGAAAAAATTGAGAGTTTAATGAGCAACTTCTTCTGGGGAGAAAAAGATGAGGGCAATAGGAGACATTGGGTTTCATGGGAGAGAATGTGTTATCCAACACAGGAAAATGGATTAGGCATTAGGGACTTATCTACCTCAGTTCAGTCATTCTCAACAAAAATTTGGTGGAAGCTGCAGCAGGGAACAACTCCATGGTCTAAGTTTATATGGTAATTGCCACTTAGCTATAGAACACCTGTCCATGAGATAGATTTAGGGAAACAGACATCTTCTCTGAATTTAAATCACAGGTTCTCATCGGTAATGGACTAGCAAATATATGGACAACAAACTGGCTAGGAATAGGCTATCTGTGGAAATCATGGCCATCACAGGTACAAATTCCTTTTCCATACCTGCAGATCAAGGATATCCAGGTAAGCAAGAATAATTTATTCCCTCTTTTACCGGATCATTTACCTTCACATTTGACGTCAAAACTGGACTTGGAAATTGAACTGTTTGTAGAAAAAGATATTCTAATTTGGAAACCTGAGGATAATGGCCAATTCACAATAAAATCTGCCTATCATTCACTCAGAAAAATAAAACCTTCCATATCCATGCTATCAAAGGTGTGGAATTCAATAATTCCAAACACGATATCTATCTTTGTTTGGAAATTATTGAATAATGCCATACCATTTGACAATATCCTTATGAAAATGCGTTTCAATTTGGCGTCGAAATGTCTGAAATGTGAGAATAGTGATTCAGTGGGACATTTTTTTAAAACTTGTGTTGTGGCTGAGATAGTTTGGACTAAATTCAATGCTTTGATGAATCTCCAGAATAGAACATTTCATTCTGTATCTTCAAGAATGCAGTATTATTGGTCTGGAAAGGCTTTTTCTAAGTTAAGACTTTCGTTGATGTGCAATCTTCCGATGATAATCCTCTGGGAATTATGGAAAACAAGGAATAAGAT
>JAULKJ010000001.1:5606880-5618239 GCA_032355405.1 Rubia balearica
CATCGTCATTATCATCATCAGCGTCATCCAGGCCATCTTCACTCTCACTTTCCTGATACATTTAAACTATCAAAATTTGGCTGTTGAAGAGTTTTTAGTTCATTTCCCTAAGAAATCAGATTATCAAATATCTATCTGTCTCTTGCCTTGTTTATCACCCTAGTGAAGTGATACATACACAAAGTTACAAACATGGACTGTATGAGACTACAAGAAGAGGATGACATAACTGAAATTTAAATTAAACGACAGTGTATCAATCATGCCAACAGCTCTTGAGGCACAAAGTATTCGAGTGTTTAAATATAAGGCCTGTGGAGAACCAAAAGACTAGTACACTCCCAACTCTTAAAGGCACCACTTGGAAATAAATTACATTGGAATTATTTAAGACAAGTAAATTTCTCGTTTAATCAGGAAGCTACCATTTCCCCCCCTTTTTCCAAAATATAGCAAATTTAATTCGCAAAAAAACTAAACTATAGCATAGGCCTATACAAAGCAAAACCTATATTCTTTTTTGTGGCTATTACATATAGTCACCATCGAATTGCTTTCCTAAACTGCACCAGAAACATTCAAGAAGTACGGACAAGTTTGTGCATTATTAGGTCTAACAAAGCAAATGAAGCATCATAGTAAACAAGAAGCCGTGAACAAACTACAGACATACTACGCAACCAGGAGAATAGAAACCTAGGCCATACAACAAGAGAGGAACCACTCAAGAGAAGGGACTCGTCTAAATGGCATGCTAAAGGCTAAAGCAGACAATTAGTCAACATAACACAAAAAAATTTCTACAATTACAAAACCAATAAGAACATTAACAATCTTAGCTAGAAAAAATTGTGCACCAGATTCACTGCCTGGTGTTTTGATCTTTCAGCATGCAGAACATAAGCGGTACCCAGTCCCATTTCACAAACACCCATAGTCCCATTTCATAAACATTTCCAATAACCCTAAATACTGTTGCCAAACTAGCCCACAGACCGACCATTACTTCTTCATGCAACGGATACATCCCAAAACATATAATCCAAGCAAATGCCAGTGATCCAATGGACAGTAATGCTCTATCTATGCAAATGAACTAAGAAAATAGGGCCGAGAAACAACATTCTGAATTTCAGCTGAATGCTTTATTATGTAAACATAATCCACTTCCTGCATTCTCAAAACAATCACAGTTCCTAAAAAGTATCAAAAGTGAGCACCTTGTTTGTATATTTTCCTATACAGTGTGATAAAAAAAAACAATTCAATTCAATCATTCAACAAGGAAGGATGAAAACAGACCTCAGGAAGGGCAGAGCTTTGGTTATGGTCCGGTCCGGGTTCCGGGGCGGGTGCGCCAGCACCCAGGATGGACTGGGGCGGGGCAGTGGTGGCATAGTAATCATCGTCGTCATCATCATCCACATCAGCCCATGATTTGGACGTCAACGGAGCTGGAGCCCAGAACACCTGGGACTCAGGGGGCGGTGGCTCCTTTTGATCACGCTTCTTGGAGGAAGAAGAAGAAGCAGAGGAAGTTTTAGCCTTCGAGTCCTTACCAGAAGCCTTCTTCTTCTTCCTAAGACTTCCCAATGCAGCAAACACGTTGTTGTTGGTTATCACTAAATCGTCCTTCCTGTTCCCCCCTCCCACCATTCTATAAATCTGTTTCAAATAATGTACAGATTTTTTATACAACAGATACGCCGATGAAGATCGGCAGCAAAGATCAAAATTGAAATTGATTCATCTGTTCGGGAATCAGAGATATCAAAGATTGAGAAATGAAAATCGAGATTTAATTATGGAGAAAGAGGCGATGGTAGGAGTGAAGTAAATGGAATCCGGACCAAATGTGTTTATCCACAAGAAATTTTTGTTAAAATTGGATAAGGAAAAGCGGTGAAATGGATGAGGTTGGTCGGTGGCGGATCCTAACGTTGTTGCACACAGTCACGCAGTAGAGCTTGTACACGAAACCCGATAGCCGTGTCTGTTGTGTTGGTGGCGTGCTTCAATTTCCAGTCTTGTTAAAATAAAACAACCTGCGTTCTCCATTTTTCCAAAGAATAAATTGTTTTTTTCCAAACATATATTACAATATTATCTTTTGGTCTCCGATGCTAATACCATGTACATTCGGTAATCAACAAATGTAAAATAATTTATTTGGTCCCCAAAGGTAGTATTCCGGTGAGACTAAATTGTTTTCCGGTAACAGCCAGGGGTATTTTCGTCTTACCGGAGAAAATTGCAGACGCTAGAGAAGACGAAATTGTATATACGTCGGAGAAGACGAACGATGTTGGCGATTAATTTCTGAATTTTTCATATATGTCCCGAAAATGTACTTTTTAGTTAAAAGTGGGTATCGACACAATTTTGATCCAAATTGGTACCCATTTTTTTGCTGAAATGTACCCTTCTGTGACAGAAATGAAAAAGTAGGTACCTTTAAAACAAATTCAAGTACCAAACTGCGAATTTGGATTAAAATTGGGTACCATTTTCAACAATCTCTCCTTAACTATAATTTCAACATTATTCTGCTACGATCGGCCATTTAATCTATCTTAATTATTCACTTAATCGCCCCTAATCAATTTCGTTTAAAATTGTGGACTCCTTCTCACTAATATTCATAATATGGATTATATTTGTAAGTCATCACCATGTTAGGTTATGAGCATTGAATAATATTAATCTTTCAACTTTAACCATTGCTAATCTAGAAAATGTCATACTTAGAATTTGTATCTCCGGAACCATAAGTGTTACATTCGGTGATATTTTCAGGTAGTTCATGACGTATCTTAGCGCATTATCACAATCACTCATTATGGGTAAGCTCGTATTCCCCCTTGATATTTGCGTGTTTCATAGCACTCAAGATTCCTGCTAGTTATGCTTGTATCACCGATAGTGCATGAATTTCGGTTGTTCCTTTCCATTTAACTAGTGAGCCACTAATTTCCTGCACACCACGCTGCCATTCTATTCCCTAATCGTCTATTCTTACCACTAGTAAAGACATGGAAAAGATGATAAATACACCTTTCTTTTTTTGGCCATAGTAGTTTGATATCCCCAGTCCTTTGAGAGGCCTAAAATGGACCCTTGACTGTGGTTGCTTATTGTAGACTGTTTTACTTTCTGCATTAGGGTTAGAAATGTGATCTGTTTTTATTTTTATTTTTATTTTTTTTTAAATAAGTTGGTTCACTTCTCATTGATTACTTGATGGGGGATTACATGTTACATAGGATCTTGCTAAATTATGCACATCTGCGACTGTTAGTCTATTTACCTTCAGTATTGATAAACTATTAAACACCATCCCGAGTACGATTATATCCCTTACTAATTGTCTGATGTCTGGCGGGATTCCTAGGTAGTTGGTGATATGTCGTAGTGCATTGTCACAATCTGTCTTAATAAGTAGCTTGCCGACTTCATGGCATGTAGTATAGCCGCTAACTCTGCTTGTGTAGCCGAGAATGCATAGGTAGTTACAGTTCCCCTCCACCCATCCTGTGAATTTGAGTTTGCACACCAGGCTGTCATTCCTTCTCCAGAGCTACTAGTAAACGCTGCATCTGTGGTGATAATTGTGCAGTCCCGAAAAACATGATCCATACACCTGTCTTTCTTCAGCCACATGAGAGTTATATTCCCAGCTATACTAGTATCTTTGAGTGATTCTTCCCCTGTATCCTGCTGTTGTGCGACACATCGTTGATCTCGTTCTGTATGTAGATTATTCGAACCTTGGCTTCTATTTGTTTTGTTGGCCCTCCTGGTTAACTCTGTAATTTCAGCAATAACACGCTGGAACGACATCAGTGTTTGGTCTATTGTAGCTGCATTCCTTGCACACCATAAGGCCCAAATTATGAAATATGCAAGATCTCGATTTTCTTTCTCCGAGGCTATGTTAAACCACTGTTGTAGCTAAGCCTTGAGGGATGTCTGGTTACCCACATTGAAATCTAGGCCCAATCTGATATGCCTCCATACCCTTTTTGATAGATCACATTCAAATAACATGTGTTCAACTGTTTCCTCCACTATCATACACATTTGACATTGTGTGGAGATATTCATACCTCGTTTCCTAAGGTTCTGTCCTGTTGGGCATACCCCTTGGATCATCCTCCAGATATTGAATTTAATTTTCTCCGGAATGTTAGTATTCCAGAGACATTTCCACATCTTAGATTCTGCTACATCATCTGGCTGTGACATTGAGGACGATGGTTCAACTCTGATCTTTGTTTCCCATGCTATGTGATATCCTGATTTAACGGTATATTTTCCTAGCTCCTCTTTATCCCAACTGAATTTGTACACTTTCCATTTTAATCAGTCCTAGAAATTTTTTTACATTTTCCATTTTCAAAAGTATTCAACCTATTATAAGACATTATTGCACCTAAAACATTAAAAATTAACATTTGGGTCTGCCCATTTTAAAACCAAATTCTTTATGAAACCCCATTTTCTCATTCTTCTAGCCTCTTCCATATTTTCTTCATTATCTCCCTCCACTTTCACTCCTACTTTTAAAGTTTATCCAAAATCAACTCCAACATTTTCTTATCCAGCAATAGTAGCCCCGGTGACTGCGTCCCGGAACAGAGTCTTCCAGCACCATCTCTTTCGTCTAAGCTCTTGAGTCATAGAAGTTGTCGGAGTGACTCAGATGAACAATTTAGTCAACAGAGTATGACTCTGTGGAGGCGGCGTTGGTGTTGAAGGGAACCTACTTGGCGGAGATGGGTTTGAAGAAAGAGAACGATGGTGGTGCTTGAAGGCGGAGATGGGCAGCGCTGCTGTTTGAGGGCCACCGACAACGGAGGCTTCGACATCGCGCGATGGAAATAGATATGAGTACTTGAACTTAAGAGATTCTAAATAAGTGAAGAACATTAAATTAATAAAAATAAGAAAATAATGAATGGATAAAAATAATCTTACATTTGTCATAATTAGAAGGTGTTAAGATTTTAAAAAAGAGAAAGTCTCTTGGTAGATCTCCTAACGGTTAGGCCAATAATGAAAAACCTCATTCAGATAACTTTTAAGATTATGCTATAATCGAGAAAATGTCCATAATGGTACCCAATTTTAAATGAAATTCACAGTTTGGTACCCTATTTTATAAATTGTTCTTAAGAGGTACCAACTATTCATTAATGTCTTGAAAATGTACATTTTAGTTAAAAGTAGGTACCAATTTTTTGTTGAAATGTACCATTTTGAGACATATATGAAAAATTGGGTACCAATAGGTGATAAATTAAAAATTGGGTACCAAATTGTGAATTTCGATTGAAAGTGGGTACCATTTTTTACAATCTCCCTATTATAATTATTTAAATTTCGAGATATGTTAGAAGGTTATCAAATTATATGAAGCTCGTTGCAATAAATAGAAACAAGCATCAAATCAGTTCATTAGTTACATTAATTATAAAAACAATCCCATTTAGCGGTTAAGCAGTCCAAAATAAAACATTATATTAAGAAAAAGGGCAAAATGCATTCATATCCCCCAGTTCTTTGATAAGGGCAAATATAACCCCCAGTTCTTTGATAAGGGCAAATATAACCCCTAGTTTTTCGAAAGTACAAATACACCCCATGGTCGGCATTGACTCAAACACTCATTACCCTAATGCTGGAGACAAACGTTGACTGGTCAAAGTCTGACGTTGACCATACTAGAAATGATCAAAATACCCCTATTCTATTTTCAATATAGTTTTGGACAATTTTACCCTCAAAGTGGGCCCCGTCATTTGAACATAAACAAGAATTTCATGATTATATCTGCACTTATTTTATAAACTGGAGGATGGTCATCACTAATTATTAAAAAAAAGTGAATTGTCTTAGGGTTGGAGTAACCAGAAAAAAGAAAGAAAAAAGAACAGCTATACAGAGAGTCTAATGCGTCTACTCTATCCATCATTGGACAAAAAAAATATTTTCCATAACTACCATGTCAGATTAATGGTTCATTTAACCAACCTTTTTTCTAAATATTACATACAAGCAACCAAATTACATGTAAACATCCTACTTTAGGACTAAACTAGGAAACACCACCACTAAATTTACAATCGTGTGCAATTAACCAACCTAATCAACTAACCAATTAAATATACCGCCAAAACACCTGGGTTTATTTGCTTTCGTAATCGTCGTCATCATCTAGAAAGGTTAAAACAGAAACATATGATGCAATTGCCTTGAAATCCCCAAAACTAGCATCAACCCTCATTTATGTAGGTGCACTTGATTCCTTCCTCGCAAACATCACTGCACATAAAATTTGAGCATAATTCAAATAACGCACACGTAAAATACAAACGTAAAATGCAAACCATAACCATATTCAATCGTTGCGTTTCTAACTAAGCAAACATGCAATCCAATTAATCACATTTGTAGTTCCAGTGGTTACAACGTAATGCCCCCTAACAAAACCTATATATTCAATAAAAAAACAACAAAAATGAACACACACTAAAATCAATGGAATAACATTACAAAACATAATATGATATAATCAAAGGCAGAAATGAATTAGAAATGTAAGATGATCATTCAACGCGTTACTCTTGCATTCAGACAACATCTGCTCCACATGCATAACAAAATTCTTACGTTATATGAACTTTATTTTTTCGAAGGTTAACAATATGTGCGGAGAAAAGATAATTATACAATTTTTATTGCCGCGAGTATGTGAATAAGCGGAGTACCTTAATAGTGAGGGGGACAGTGAGTAAACAAGTTATTTAGCTCTGTGGATATGACCGGAGGCATTCTTTCGATGCCTGTGGTGGCCGGAGAGTTTAAGTTACAACGACGTCAGGGTGGGCGATTGGGTGGTGCCGGTCTGTCCCGGGAACAACCAGGCGTATATTTGCATTTAAAAAAACCTTGGGGTTACATTTGCACTTATTAAATAACTGGGGGTATAAAAGCATATTTTTCAAAATATTATTAGGGCAAGGATTGTAGTTAAAGGGGGCAAATTCTGACATTTCAATTGATGTCGGGTTGACTAAATTTTCATGTGAGACCAGTGATATATTTGTACTTTAAAAAATCCGAGGTTATATTTGCACTTATAAAAAGAACGGGGGTATAAAATCACATTTTTCAAAGAAAAACTTGTTACACTAAAAATTTGCCGATATTGAAAAGATGGGAAAAGCACAAAACTAAACCCTATTATTTTCTAAAAGTGCTAATCTAACCTTGTAAAATTTGAAAGTGCGTGACAAGAATACCCCTAGGGTTCTTCTTCTTCATCATCTTCAAAACCACCTTTAGCACCAACTCCGCCAACTCCACCACCACTGTCGTAGCATTTCCGCTTCGGCCGGAATTTAGAGTTTTATCGGAACTCCTAGAGTTCACCCCAACCCAGAAACTCCTAAATATGGAGTTTAGCCTCACCACCTCCAAGACCAGCTCACCTCCGCCACCACCGGGCTCCGTTCCTACACCTTACATCTATTGTTGTCGCAGCTGCTCCACCTCACATCCACAACCACAACCATTCCCGTCTTCCACCCCCACCACCATCGATCCCACCACCACAGCCCCTCGTCCACCCCTAGATCCAACATCAAAACCCTCTTTCACTCTGGTATCATAAACCTCATCAAAACCCGGATAAAGTCAATGGGTCAACCTTCATAAACTATGGCAAGTCAGCGAGAATGGAAAAGGGGGGTCCATCTGCATGGAGGGGATTGGTGGTGGGAATAGAAGAGAGAGGGGTGGCTTTGGGGTAGTGTCGGAGATGCAGGAGTAGGTGGTTGTGGTGCTAGGGTTTAGAGGGGAGATGGTGGCGATGGTATTTCTGGGATGTGGGATTCTGGGTTTAATGTGGGATTCAAATTGTCATTTCAGGGGTGTGGGATTATGTTGCGTGAGAGAAGAAGAGAGAGGTTTTCAGAGGTAAAATTATATTTTTCTATTTTTTGTTTTTCATTTTTTTAGAAAATCATGGGTCTAATGGTAATTTCACTGATTTCCTACTAAATTCAGGTTGTCAGGGTTTAGATTGATACTTTCATCCAAAACTTAGGGTTAAATTTGCATTTTCACATTTCCCTGGGTTAGATTGATACTTTCGACTAAAACAAGGGATTATTTTAGCAATTACCTAGATTTAGATATACTTCATTCGTATCGTTTCAATCTGGACATTTTAACTTTCAGCAGTTGACATAGAAAATGTTTAACGTATAATATCTCTCATTGAAAATAATTAAAACTAGTAAAAATTGATATTTGGAAAATACATAGTACATCAATACAATTTTGTGATCAAAATTAAGAAATTTTGACTTAATAAATAATTAAATTACCGATTGAAATATGGTGAAAATATCATATGATTACTGATCACATGAATGACAAACAAATTTGTACAGCAACTTCAAAGAAGGTGATTGAATCAATTTTCTTGTCATGAAAAATAAGCACTAACAAGAAGAAACTTGGACATCAAGATGATGCAGCAGGGATTGTGTTTTCAACCGTAGTATCAACATGATGGATGACAAATCCATAAATCTTCTGCTTCAAACGATCAATTTTCAAAACCAGAACCTCATCTCTTTTCGAAACTACATGATCCAACCAGTCATTCACTCGCTTCAGCTGCGAAAGAATCGCAGCAATGGGGCCGCAGTTAGGACTACCGCCCCCTCCTCCTCCTCCTCCTCCATTGGCAAACACCCTGAAACCTGCATCCAACGACTCCTCGACAAATTTCAGGAACCAAATGTGCATTTCTGACTGTAGCTTCTTAGCAAAATCGATTGTCTCATTCATCCCCTGACCCCTAATCCATGCCCCTACGCCTGATGATGATGCAACTGGTTTATCGTTCTTCAGAGAAGAAGTAGGCTTCTGTTTCGATGAGCTTTTGTCCAGTGCGGGTGATGGTTGTTCGAAATTCTGGCTGGTTAGAAGAGAGACTACTTCAAGGTCAGTTGCAAGAGCAGCTTCTACCCAAAGGGTACTTGATTTTGCAGGATCAACAGGGATAGTATCACTGATCTTCCAGGGGCTGCAGCGATTGTTCGCGAGTGATTCAACCAGCACTATTGCCTTCACAAGATCTTCATAAATCAACATGAACTGATCAATGGTAGGTAAGGGATTTGCAGGCCTAGACGAAGAGCAGATATCTGAAAACTTGCTGCACATAACAAAATGGCAAAACCAGTTAGCCTCACCATTGAAGAACAAGCTCAATTGTGCAAGCATAAATATTAGATTAACATTACAGAAATCCAATGTGGGATTCTAGCTGTATTCATGTAAGATTACATGAGAACTACCAATTTCCAAAACAAGGATATGGTTAACAAATTTTCCAATTAATGCATACAATTTACCTTAGGCTTCTCACAATAGACTCAGTGGCAAGGGCCTCTTCTAAGGCTTCAGCTGCAGCTGTAGAAGCAGTGATTCTCCTTTGCCTAGCTTCCTGCACTTGATATCAAACCAGAGACACACATTACATTGCTCTAAAACAACAAGCATTCTACAAAGACAAGAAAGGCTAAATCCGGAAAGCCTACCCTTCCAAGCCTTGCCAGGTCAGAAGAGACTGAATCCAATGGGATGCTGCCATCAGTCCATTTCTTCTCATGAATGGTGATCACTGGAGCTACACCACCACTGCCTTTCTCGATCGAAGGACTTCCAGTCGCGCTGGATCTTAGATTTTCATCGCCCAAAACATCATCCCGAAGGCTCACATCACTTAATCTTCTGGATATAGCAGCCTATCACAATAAGATCAATAAGAAGAATCAGAGAATATACATCCAACTCTACAGATTGATAGTTCTATGCTATTTAGAGATGAATATTTTACCTGAGTCCTTAAAATAGCTTGAAAATCCGGCCTATTCTTGACCCCAAACTTCTCCTTGTTCTCTGAAGTGTTCCCACCAGAATTCAGCCCCTCGTCCCCCCAGCTCTTCCTCTCCGGCTTTCCTGCCCCGACAAGGGCCTCAGAAACCTTGGAAATTCCGGCAGCAATGGTAGCCATCTTCTTCTTTCCCGACGAATCTACAGATGTCTTGAGCCCACCAGAGAGTCGCCGTGCGGGGGATAAAGACATCCTCCTCGACGCCCCTGGACTAGCCTGCCGCCTCCCCGCCGTCGGAGATGGCTGCCGGTACCTCGACGGCACAATAATCGCCGGCTCCCGCGCAGTCTTCCTGTTCTCGTCTTTGGCAGCGACCAAGCTCGGAACCGCACACTTCGACGGCACCGGAGAAGAAGACCTCTTCATCTTCCCTGCCGGAGACGGATCCCTCTCCGCCGACGTTGAATTTCTCCTCCCCGCCGAGACAGGCCTTTGCTTCGACGCCGCCGGCGACGAAAACCTCCGCGGAGCCGCCACCGCTTTTTCCGCCGATTCCAATCCCAAATTAACGTTCACATTCTCCTTGGGAGTTGCCGAAACCGGCCTACCCGCCTTCCGTTTTTCACCGTCATTAACTTGCCCTACCTTAATTTTAGCCTCCTCTCCGGAGCTTCCCGACTTGGAAACGTAACCGGCGAACGGGTTGTCGGAATCCGTAGCCGGCTGAATAACAAACCCGTTTTTGGACGGGGCGATTCGTGCAATCAGCGGCTCGGGGGATCCGATAAAGGCGTGACGACCAGCGATGGGTCTGGGGTTGACGGCGAGCGGGACGGGTGGGGAGTCGAAGAGGAGGCGGTCGAGGTGGAGGAACTGGCCAAGCTGGAGGCGGTTGGTGAGGATGAGATCAGTGTCCTTGTCGGAGAGGGAGATGTAGGTAGAGTTCTGGGAGTCGGAGAGCTGGACGTAGAAGCCCTGGTGGGCCCAGAGGGAGTCGGAGGTGGAGAGTGCCGGCACGATTCCGATGACCTGGAGGAGCGGGGAGCGGTGGTCGCCGGTGACGCGGGTGGAGGAGTTCATCGACTGGAGGAGCTTGAGGAGGATTCCCGGAGTTAGGGTTGCCATTTTTCTCTGAAATTAGGGGCTCCGGGATTGTTGAAATGATTAATGTAGGATTTTGATTTTGAGGGAAAATGGAACTGGAGAGTTGGGCAGCGGTTATGGTATGTAGACGTTACGAAAATTTCAAATTTCGAAATCCCGCTGCTGGGGATTGGGTGTAGGCTTAACGGCTAGGCGGATAATAGTTTTGTTCGGGGGGAAAATGTAAACATTCTAATGCCACAAATCAATAATAGTAACTATTACTGCAAGGGTAGTTTGAAATGAGAACCAAAGGTGAGAAAATCTTTCTTTTTTCTCTATTTTTTTCCCACTGTTTTATTT
>JAULKJ010000001.1:5676392-5687686 GCA_032355405.1 Rubia balearica
AAAATATTAATATTTAAATAATTTTCATAACAATTAGAATTGAATAAAGTTAAAAAGAGTTGAAAGTAATTTGGAGATGATAAAAGATTATTGAAGATGGTATGATATGAAGGTAAATGAGGGTAGATGGTATGAGATGAAGATAGATGATGTAGGTGATATGAGATGAAAGTAGCCGACATAATCTCTACTGTACAGAATATTCTAGTGGTGATTTTTAAATAATTATGATTCATCAAGAAGGAAATAGGAATTCTGCATCCCAGGCATTCTTTCTGGATATCATCAAGACTTGCCATATTCGTTCATTACAAATCAAGTAAAACTACATTATAGGATGGCAACCTCAACCGATGATGCTCCTGTACTAACCCAGCACCATTGCGTGAACATGCTTCTTGAAACTCATTCTGATCATGAGAGATGAGTGGCAGTTCAAACGCTTAACTCCGTAATTTCCGGGTTTAGCCGTTCAAAAAGAGCTTCCACCTCGCTTGACTTGACTTCCTGCAAACTTGAAGGGTTCCACTTCGGATTCTGTCAAGCAAGTACAAGTTGAATTTTCAGACAATATATTACAGACTACAGTTTATCCAACAAGGGTGGTGATAACATGCAAAAAAAAAATGGTATTCGTACATGTGGAAAGGGTATTACCAGCATGTGACATAACTTAAGCATGAAACAAGATTCACAAATTCTATGACAAGACAGACCAAAACTGAGATTACCTCGACTATAATAACACGGGGCTATATATATATATATATATATATAAATGAGCACAACACGGTGCTTCTGCTGATGAACTAGGCCAACAGATGATTGAGAGGAGGAAATTATGCTCGTGATGGAGTAACATGACAATTTCACAGAACTAAACTGCATAGATACCCTTTGCTATACTCTAAGGATCATGTTATCAGTCCTCTTTCTCCCTGCCGTTCAATCTGGGACTATGCAGTTGGGTGGAAAACTATATTTTCGAGTGATTGATAAATTTCTGAATTATCACTCTTTTGCTTTCTAGACTTTCAGCATCAACTCTTGAAAAAGAAGTATAAAAACATACTGAGTGAAACCTTCAGCATCTTTTTCTCAAGCGGTATGCAGGATCAGTATATACACTAACCAAGATGGTGATATAAGTAGAAAAGATTACTTATTATCAGTTTGTAGTACAAAGCAAACGACTGATATGTCAGAAAGCAAACCTGATCCTTGTCCACTAAGACTGCCCTCACACCTTCAGCGAAATCACTCCGAAGAGAGGACCTTACAGCAATCCGATACTCCGTTTTCATAACACCGGGCAGCTGAAAACAGTAAATCATAGCCCATCAGAGATCAGTTAAAAAATGTATCTTCCAGGAGCAAAACGTTAAGGAACGACAAAGACATAAATTAAGTGCAGTGAAAATCATACTGTGCATAAACTACTCTCATGACTACCACGAGCAGATGCAACTTTGGAGAAATATTTTTGTGTGAGATAAAGAGAAAAGGGGGCTCCCTTTTTAATCCCCTGCAGAGCATCCTTCGCCCACTCAGCCACTGATAAATATAATAATGAAATGAAGATCAGCCTCGCAACAAGTTCATTATATCTAAGAACCTACTTCAATAAAAAATGATCCAAAAATTACTTCACATGTAACACCCCAGAAGTAGATGTGATAGACCCAAGTTAATGCATCCAACCAGTAAACAACCACCATTACATGATGTACCTAATGTATCACCACTCTCCTGATGCTTCTCAAGCTCTTCTAGTATCTCTTGAATGGGCTTGTGACCACTAAAGGTTGATATTATTCTAGGCAAAAGCAACTTCAGACGGGGCTCAGACTCAGGATTGCTGCCGTATTTTGCCAGTAATAGTCTGATATCTTCATGCGGTTCCTCAGAGCTACATGAACGCACAAACATTCAGGATAAAAATGAGCAAATGGAAGCAATCTCCTAGCCAGAAAATGTAATCAAAGAATTAAAAATCCAATACAACATAGTAGAAAGTTGATAGCTAAAGGGCAGTTACAGAATATTCCCCTGACCCCATGTAGTTCCTTAGAGACAGAAACAAAACAATTTCATGATAGATTGTAACTTAACACATTGGACAATCATCAAAAGAATCTTCAAGTGTTATGATCCAATTACGTTGGGTAAAAATAACAAAATATACTAAGAAAACATAGACCCTAAATGCAAAAGAACAAAAGGAATTGCAGGCATACAAGGAAGTTTGCAAAAGATCCTCTCTTAGGGAACCCAACTTTCCAGAATGTACATAATGGGTACCAAGACCCACATAAATTGCATCAGCAGGAGCTGATATTCTACTTCCTGTCAGTCCAAGGTAAAGACCTGCAACATTGGAAACACAAAATAAAGAGAACATCCAATCTTAGAAAATAAGAATACAATCAATAGAAAGCAACACCGAATCAAAAGATAATGTTGTTTTACTTTTCATGTTGCCAGAGAAACAAAAATGAATTTTGTTATGCATCTAAAATACACACGTGATTTTTAAAAAAGCCTAAATTAAGTAACTATGGAAAAATCATTCATGGTAAAATCTCTAGAGACATCAGCTGGACTTTAAAACCACTTGGTAGTGTCCTTTTCATGGAGTATTGTAACATAAGCAAAACAACTCACAAACTCTTCATGTACGAACAAGGTTATCTTTTTCAAATTTGTACATTTTCCCAGGGTAAAACCCAATGACAAGTAGCAATATAAGAGAAACCAGTATACCAACTGCGCCTTCTCCCGGACTTTGTGCAGCAATATAAGAGAAACCAACATCTGGGAACAACCCAATCCCATTTTCTGGCATAGCAAGCACAGTCCTCTGCAAGTATAGTTGAGAGACAAATTAACAGTGAGACAAAGAGTAACAGGTAACTTTAGAAACGAACAATATAGAATAAATGAATGGAGCAAACCTCAGTAATAAGCCTATACCGACCATGACCAGATAGCCCTATTCCAAATCCCATGGTGATGCCATCCATGAAGGACATGTAGGGCTTTTTATAGGAAAATATTTTGCAAATTAGAGAATATTCAGCAGTGAACACCTGTTACATTCAGTGTGTTAGAATTGTGTCATAACAGACAGACAGCACTTCTTATTATGACACTAGCTGCATCTGAAAAAGACATGAGTGGCTTTGTAAATTAAGAGACATATTTCACTAAGTAAAAGTCGGAAAATCACTGCACTAGATATAGAAGAAATGCACACTGGCACAGTATCTTTGGTTTGCAAATTGGTGGCAAAGATAAAACAGAATATTTCTTCTTACTGAATTTAGAACATGCCATGGCTCTTCCTAACTTCACATAGTGATGAAAAAATATGTTTCCGAGACACTAATTATCCAATACGTCCGCATTGCATATACTCAATATTTTAATTTCATTTGGTAGAGGTCATAATATGGTGTTTCAATTAAATTATGTTCAATGGACTACATGAGACCTCAACCACATCCGACTGTTCTTTCTTCCTTGAAATTTGCTTGATATCTCCACCTGCAGGTAGAATTATGCACTAAGAGCTCTATCATCAATCACAAAACACTCTACCCAAGCAGTTCCCACAGCACACAATCAATGCTAAGAAAACACACAGCTACTAGACAGAGACGAGGCAAATAAACAGGAAAAGATTGTCCAGCATATTATCTTACAATAAACAACCAAACAAACAAAAACAAGATATTCACAGTTAATGATAGGAAACCTTTTGGACAAGAGGTGTGGCTTTGTCCTTTTGGATTTCTGCAACAACCCCCTTAATATCCATTCCTGCATTACCAACAATCAGTCACCCTCATAAACTTACTCAATACTCCCTCATTTTTTTATTAGCATTCAACTCAACATGCGATTTAAGACTGGCGGAAAATAGAGGGGACACACAATTCAAAATTACGAAAACTTCCTCCTCTTTTTTAAAATTAAGCGTTATGTTCTGCTCTTCGGCTCTTCTTAAATGGTTGGAGGCTCCATCTAATTTTTAAAAACGGACAAAGTATGCTAGGATTAAGAGGGCTTAGTTAACATCTACAAGTATGAATCATCATTTAAATCCGCTCATTACCTGCACAAAAAGCACGTGGGGTGCTCCCCTCCACCAGCACACATTTAACCTGAGGATCTTCTTCCCACTCATCCAGAAAGCCCTTGAATTTCACATCCATATCTGCACACATTTTCAAAGAGACATCAGCTCTTGAGTTCAGGTAAGAAAGTACGCACGCACACAGACACACAGTATGGAGTGGAATTGACCTAGGTTCATGGCGTTGAGGGCTTTGGGACGATCGAGGGTGATGACGGCGACGCCGTTGGGGTGGACGGTGCCTTTGACGAACTCGTCGGAGGAGGAAGCCATGGCTGCGAATGATCGGACCGAGCTAAACGGCGTCGTATAGGAGAAAGCTTTGTTGCAGGAAGCTCGATGAGTGACGAAGAGATTGAGCTTTGGCAGATTTCGCATGATTTTTGATCATTTCATTTCTTTTCGTGTTTAGGGAGGAAAATACTAATACTAATACTATGACTCATCACTCTCACTTTTACTGTTTCAGTTGCGGCTCTGTTCTGGAATGAGCCTGTGGGCCATTTATTACTATTTTTGATAGTTGGGCTTCAGTTTTTGGGCTATAAGTGGATATGAAGAAGCATCAACTCAAATCAGTGTGAATGATCAGTGATTTCAAAAGGAAAATCACAAAACGAAACATAGTTTAGAAGAGGAAGAAGAAGCTGAAAATTGCATCTCAATTCACAATGAATGATCAGTGATCTAACCGATAATTGTTTCCACTCTCACCGACAGCTT
Source organism: Rubia balearica (assembly GCA_032355405.1). NCBI lineage: Eukaryota > Viridiplantae > Streptophyta > Magnoliopsida > Gentianales > Rubiaceae > Rubia > Rubia balearica. The sequence goes on from JAULKJ010000001.1 coordinate 5,681,254, forward strand.
ATATACACACCTAACGGCATCGATCGCTAAGTGATTGATTGATGAATTCTCCAACTGAATCCGTTACGAGCTCAGATGTTGCGCCTTAGAATTCAGCTTCAGTATTCTTCCAGAAGTTTGCTGCAGCTTTACCAAAGTGATGTAAAAAAAACCCTTCTAACCTTACAGATCATAACAGTTACTTAGATTGGATGCTCATGAGCTAGCTCGGATGTGTGTTTGTGAAGTTGAACTTAAAACTATAACTGACTTATTTTAAAAGTAGTGTGAAATCCGCTTCTATTTTATCCAAAAAAATAGCTTCTTTTAAATTATATTACTTTAAGAGTCCGTCTCTTGAAAGACGGTCTTTCCAAAAGTTATGGAAAGACCAAGGTTTAAAGTGTAAATTATAAGAAATTAAGATAAAATTTTCGGGTTGTATGAATCGGGTTATAAACTTTATAACTACTACATGTTGTATAGTAAAATTTTAATGTTGCACCTAAGACCTTTTACCTTTTATTATTCTAATTAAACCCTATCTTTGCATAAGCCTATGGAAAGACCGTCTTTCCCAAGACTTTGCCTTATATATCACTAAAGAAAATTCAAAGAAAAACACAATCTAAAATAATAAAATGTTCTATTTTTAAAATATATTATACACAGAGTATTTTTGATAGAAATATGTATACATATTATTTATTTATTATATATGCAAAGTATTTTTTTAGAGTTGCTAGCAGTTAAATGAGGACATTTTATAATTAGAGAGACTAATAAGGTCATTTTATATTTACTTTTATTTATTGCAATGAATACACATAGAATATTTTTTTGATAGAAATATGTATACATATTATTTATTTATTATATATGCAAAGTATTGTTTTGGAGCGTCTAGCAGTTAAACGAGGACATTTTATAATTAGAGAGATAATAAGGTCATTTGATATTTACTTTTATTTATTGCAATGAATACACATAATTATGATAACATTTTAAAATGAATCTCAACATATAAATAATTGCATTTTTAAAAATAATGAAATATTATAAACATAAAATATGTTTGTACTGTATCAATATTTAATTATTTATAGCTAAATTAATTATTTCACTTCATAACTCATATACTTAGATGACTAAACTTTAAAAATTTTAATAAACTTTTTTTTATTTAAATGTAAAAATATGAGTCCGTCTCTTGAAAGACGGTCTTTCCATAAGTCATGAAAATACCAAGATTTAAAGTGTAAACTACAGGAAATGAAGATAAAATTTTTTGGTTGCATGAATTGGGTTATAAACTTTATAACTCATACATGTTGCATAATAAAATTTTAATATTGCAACTAAGACTTTTAACCTTTTAACCTTTTATAAGGTTATAAAAAGACGGTATTTCCCTAAACTTTGCCAAAAAGAAAATTTACATAAAACTTAATCATAATAATGGCGGATCGCCCATGGTATTTAACTAGATTGGATAATAGATACGTTGTTGTGTCGTCTAATTAGTGAGGCCTTCCTTGAAACAATCGACCTATTCCGCCTGCGTGTTTTACACCTTTTCATTTCATATTATACGTTTACTCAAGGCTTAGTCAATTTTCAAACCACATACTACAGTAATTACAATTTCCCTCAACCACCACCTTTTTAGCATATATTTATTAAAAAGTTCGCTTATGAACAAGATAGAGCCTATTCTTAGACTAATTTATGAATTTATGGATAGATTAATTATAATTTTTAAATAAATTCTTAAAGTTAAAATATAATTATTTATATATTACAATACATTTTTAATAAAGTTTTTAAAAGTTATATAAACCTCATTAAATAAAAATATCTCATTAGTTATAATATTTATAAAATGATTCTATATAACGGTTAGCCAATCTAAATAAGACTCTGTGTATAAAAAACTATTTTTATAGGTTAAGTTGTAAATAAATATAATATACTTTAAATTAAATACTATAAATTTTAGATAGATACATAATAAATTAGAGAGTGTCTTCTTTCAAATATTTAACGATTGAATCAATCACAAAAGGCTTAGTTTATGTAATTTTTAAAGTCATAATATAATTAATTATATTGAAATTATTTTCAGGATTATCGGATTTTCAATGCAATAAATGAAAATAAACATCAAACATATTTCATTAATAATTAATTATTAAATAATTCCGTCTAATGATTAATCGATCTACGGCAAGACATTGTAAATAAATTATATTTAAATTTAAATATATTAATTATTTAAATTCAAATTTATGACTAAACTGATAAAAAATATGAAATATTTTTTGTATAATTTTTTACTACGTGTGTGATGAAGTACTTATGACTAAAGTACTTTTAATTTTTATAATATTCCTCTATAACTGAAGCTTTCTTGACTACGTGTGTGATGAAGTACTTATGACGCAAACTCTTGAATGACTGATAGCCCTTCCAAGTGATTATTAATACTAATAATTAAAACTATATCACTATGGATTGGCGGTGAATATGAAAGGACATTTGGTTGGTTGCTGTTAATTGGAATCACATTAGATTTGAATGAAGACTTGAATATAAGCGGTTCCCTACCAATCATATGTTATTTCTCAAATTATCATCGTGTAATTGTATTTTAGCAGACGAGGTAGATTCTTTCTCAACATCTAGGACACCTCAATCTCATCACCATTTCATTTTATTTCAATTTAATAAAATTAATTTCATTCTATTAATATTTCCACTATACTTATTTTTAAAATAAACTATTCCAATATAAATTAAGATAGATTTCATATTAGATCTCCTAACAATTAGACCAATTATAAAAAAATCTCACTATTATAATTTTTAAGATCAGATTAAAATTATTTATGTATTAAGATTTATTTTTTTTAAAAATCATAATTAGAACTACCTTATTGCAATAAATAACAATAAATATCAAATTGCTCTACTAATCATACTAATTATAAAACAATCTTATTTAACGTTCAGTCGATCTAAAATAAGATTTTGTAATAAATGAAAAGAAGAAAACAAGACCTTATATTGACGGTTAAATCACTATGATTCCCCCAATTTACCGCTCTATTTCATCAAGGTAAAGTAGAATTTCACTTTTTCCAATTTCAAATCATCAAACATTATCTTATTTTAAGAATTATTTGTTTGACAACTTTGTCTTTTTTAAAAAAGCATGAAATTTCGAGTTGAAGAAATTAGAAACTTTTGTACAGGAGAAAGACTTATATGAGACCGTGCCACCATAACTTATGGTGAAATAAGGTACAAACTAAAGTTTTACAAATTATAAAAATACTCCATGTCATTCCCATCTTTAAATAATTGTACTTAAATTTCCCGTCTCACCATAAAATTAGGTGAGATCGTCTCACCCAAATCTCTGTATTTGTACAAACTTGAAAGCTGAACATATGTGCACCACTATTTATTCTATGGATCACAAGCAGAAACAAAAGTATCTGATTTGGGCTTTTAAAATTAACAGGCTGAAATTTCTCTACATTAGACCAATGGGCCCAATGTAAACTCCCAGAATTCGATTACCTAGTTGGGCCCATATTCAGTTGAATAATGGGCTTCACAGTTACAGCAACTAAAGGCCTTCGGCTATGAGCATCAAATCTACCCGGGTATATCTTTTGCCCAAATGCAACACTTTCTGCATCGCACACAAAGTGTTTGATATTTGGACGCACTGAAATTACGGCAAAATATGGACGTTGAAATGGTAAATCTATGTTTATTTTCTACTTAAATGGTGAAAGTTTTATTTTCCCGCTCATTTTCGCTCAGGAACACGCTGACGAAGAGCAAATACGTCCTCCGGAGAAGTCCTCTACGTTCTACCGCAGGATATATTCAGAGGTATCTAAAAATTCACACGATGGTATGATACTACATTTGAGCTACTGAAAGAGAGGAGCTCTGTTTCTATGCCTATTTTAGTTACAGGAAGTTTTGATTGGATGTTATGTACATAGGTAGAACAGGTTGGATGGGAGCATTTAGTGAGGATGGGAGAAGACCTGAAATATTTGAGCTTTCGCGTTATGTAAGATCATCTGTTGATGCACATGTAATTTGATCAGGAGTTTTAAGTAATTAGCTGGTCAGTGGCAAATGTTATTGTTTTTTCCAGGGACAAGAATGGAAGAACTCACATTTTGGAGCTGACATTAGATGGTAGTTATCCTGAGTATCCACCTTCGATATCAGCGGTGAGTGTGATGTTACAATGATTGATTTATATGGTTTCTCCATTATGATAATTGACGATTGTATTATAACTTTGGCAGGATGTTCCTCGAATATTTGAGGTAGACTGGTCTGTGAACTCAACACTCAAGGATGTAGTGGGGCAATTTCAGAGGGTATGCACAATGTATTTCGATGTAGTTTTCTTCATTTACGTTGTGACTACTTTGACATGATTATATTGTTTGTGCGATTTGCCAGCATCTAGATAAGCTTCAGAGTTTCTGGTCTGTTTTAGATGAGATTGACAAGTACATGTGGGTTGTTGAGCCCAAGCATCCATGTTTAGCAATGTCATATCGCCAAATTTGTATTGGTTTAACTTTTCTCTATGTACGTTATTTCATTATAAAATTATATCCAAGTGCCGCTTAACTAATTTCCTCCTTTCATGTCCCTAGAAAATGATTGCTATCTCATGCTATCACTAAATGTTCAAGATCCAAGATCCCTACCAGAGTAAAATATCTGATCTAATGATTGTGTTCAAGATTATATTTTGGCAATTTAGTGATTTTTGTAGTTCCAATGTCAGATATCGCTTTCTGGGTCCAGATTCAAATGTGTGCAGTTGGAGAAAGATTTGGAGACAGAATTGCAAAAGATGGTACCTCTAGAGATCAAATACGAACAATATCACCACTTTTGAGACTCCTAATATTACCTGTGTTGATACTTGTAACATTGTCTGCCTTGTACTTATAACAGGGATAAAGATAGATCATTCTCAGATAACCTTGCGAGTGTCCTAAATATTCAGCTCCCTGAGCCTCCCGATCCAAGTAAAAATGATCAGCCAACTGAATGTGGTGTTTGTTATGCTCAATGCTTGCCTGTTGGTAATTATAACACATCCTCTTAGCTGTAATTAAGTAAGACCTTACTCAATATTTATTCTAAGTACTTTTGTCATAGATGATGAATTTGGTTCCCATAGTGGGTCTTCAACTGATTATACATGTGAAAATAGTAACTGCAGTCGGGTGTTTCACAGTGTTTGTGTTGGGGATTGGTTGCTTTCCATCACGACATCTCGGAGGTAAGTTGGAATCTCACATTTCTCTTCATTTATGTGGCAGTAGTTATTGCCATTGCCATTATAGCTGTATAACACCCAATTAACACGAAGTTGTCATGTTTCTAACTTGCATATACGAATGCTAAAACGCCTAACATTTGTTCTTGCTTTAGATTCCGATCTACCATCTAATTCTTAATCTTTCCAACTGGTCCGCGCATACTTGTTCAGTGTATGCAAGTTATGCAACATGTCACGAGTCATACAAATTTGGCATTGGCTGTTAAGCCTGTTATGTAACTTAGGAGATGTATCTGTTGCAGGTCATTTGATGTTATATTCGGGAATTGTCCATACTGCTCCAGTCCCGTTGCTGTCATAACGAGTACCGGGAAATGAATGAAAAAATAGCAGGTAAAATTTATGCTGTTAACTTTCCGATTGAACTTCGTGATATTTTCTTTACCTCCCAATATGTGTAATTGGTGCCTGGTGGCACAAATTTAATTCTGCGATTCCAAATATTCATGACCTGTCAAATAGTAAATCTGACTCGGAAGAAATCATTAAAGATTGCAGATGCATTGATATTGGTCTGTGAAATGAGGCCCCTCCCCAGCTTGTTATTCTGTCCAAATTAAAACTGATTTTATTACAGTGTCGAATTGTGACGATTCTAAGGTTGAAGAGTGAAGACATGGATAATACGATTCGAGATGCTGCTTTCTGGGGTCCTTTCTCCTTAAATTCTGTTTTCCTAATGGGTCGCTTGATAATTGGATTCATCAACTTGGGCTATAAAGCTTATTTTAAAAGAAACATACAGTGAAGCGTGCCGACATTTGCTAAATGAAAGATGATTTCTTTCTGCTTGTGCCCTTTTGTGTAATGCATCCTTGTCATTTTCTTCACCTATAATTGTACCCGTGTCGAATACAAAATTTATATTCTCTCTGTCCCAACTCAAACTTCACACTTCACTTTATGTTACTATTCATTGTCCAACTTTGACCATATATTTGAATAGATATATAAACAATAATACTATCGTATGTGATAATGCTGGATTCGTCATAACAAGTAGTTTCTGAAAAGTAACTTTTTATTTACCGTTATTATACGTAGTTAAACATATTAACG
>JAULKJ010000001.1:5740409-5756427 GCA_032355405.1 Rubia balearica
CGAGCCTAAAATTTTGTTCGTGTTCGTTTGTTTAATATACGAACGATCACGATCCGAGCTATAATCGAGCCGATCCCGAGTTTGTTCACGAACGTGCGTGTTCGTTCTCACCCCTAGTAGTAATCAAAGTTATGTACACCATTCTTTCTTCTCCTTTTGAAATCTAAATTATTCTGTCAACTTTATTGGGCCTCAGAATGCAACTTCAAATTTATTGGGCCTCCATTTACCTAGTCTGGTCACTGGCCTTTTAGACTGTGTGTGTCATGGTTTGGGCTTAGTTTGTCATGGTTCAAAAATTAAGGGTGAGTATCTTTTAGAAATAGGATTATTTCCATTAAATGAAATTGTAATTGATGTTTTTTCAAAAAAACATTGTAATGAAAGATCGGGAGTTATGCGATGATTTCAGTAGATAATTTTCAACTTCACCATTCTTTCTTGTCTGTGTTTTCTCCCATTTCTTGCACTTTGCCTAATCCAAATTGGGCCTTATTGGGCCTGCATCAAAGTCACCAGAACTGATTACTATGTGGTTTAAATAAGAAAGGTATTGTTAAATTTTGCTGTGTATTTTACTTACTTAATTCTTGTATTCAAATTATTTTTGACAAAATCTTGGGAAAAACTGACTTTCCATAGGCATATGGAAAGACGGGCTGAATTGAAATTATAGAAAGGTAAAAAGCTTTAGTTGCAATATTAAAAATTTATTATGCAACATTTAGGAGTTATAGTTTTTGACCCGATTAATACAACCCAAAATTTTTATTTTGATTTTTTCAAATTTACAGTTTAAACTTTTGGTCTTTCCATAAGTTATGGAAAGACCGTCTTTCAAGAGATGGACTCATTATTTTTATGCAATTTTTTTTGAAGAAAAGATTTTCATACAATTCCTAGTTCATCAATCTTAAACAAAAAACAAAACACATTTCATCAACTTGCTAATATTATTCTCTGCTTAAATTTTTGAAGGAAAATATTTGACTAGTGAGACAGAAGAGCGGGAGGACCATCAATGTAAGACAAGGTCATTGCAAACTCGCAGTGCAAAATTTGACTTTATGTCTACTGTACTCTTTCCGTCACAGATTAAATTACACATAATTTTTTTCCATGCTCATAAGAAAATTTGTCTAACATATTAACTACGTATGATAACGACTAACAAAAAGTTACTTTTGAAAAACTAATTGTTTTAACGAATCCAACAATATCACATACGATAATATTATTACTTATACATCTACTCAAATATGCGGTCAAAGTTTGATAAAAAATATTATCAAATAATAAGTGTGCAGTTGGAGATGGGACAGACGGAATAACAATTTTTAACTGCAAATATTTTTATTTTACATGTATAATAAATTTTTGAAAAATTAATAATTTAATATATATATATATATATATTCTGATGAATTCACCAACATATTGCATTATAGTAAATTACTTGTATTCTTGGGGTATCATGAGCCTTGTATCTCCAGGAGTATTTTGTGCATTTCATATTGTAAGGAGGTGCATTGTGTTAGGTAAGATTGCACATTATCAATTTGATTGTGAATACTACATAAATATTATATAAACAAAAAATAGGATTAAAATGCACATCATACATGCATACCATACAATCATGATACTCTAGGGGCACGGTATAAGAATTGTTACATGATAATAGTTTGACGTATATAATACTCCCCTTGTCCCATTTTAAACTGCAATTAAACTATTCATTCAGTCAAAAAATTCTTAACTTGGACCTTAAAATTGAATTAGTGTATAAGTATAAATATTATTGACTGATACCTTGATAGATTCTTTATAACATACTCCCTCAGTCGGAGAGAAATTGACACAATTGCTTTTGGATCGGTATTTTATGCAAGGTAAGGTGGAAGTGTTGATGAGAAATAAAGAAAGGGTATTTTGGTAATGGAAGAGTTGACTAGTAGATTTAATCAACCTTTTGAGGGACAATATAGTAAATGTATAAGCTCATTTTTTGCCACTTTAGCTAAGAATTGAATTGTGCCAATTTCCGTGGGACAGACGAAAATAGAAATTGTGCCAATTTCTCTGGGACGGAGGGAGTAGTTACCACAGGCATGGACTATTTACCTTGCATCTATTGCAAAATTCAGCTTCTGACACTAAGCTGACCCTTTTCATATTCTGCTATACACTTCAATGATATGGACTTGCAGTATTCCCCACACCTCCCCACCACCACCATTTTCTCTGGACGTGCAACCAAATTACTGCATCATGGCGAGATAAGGTTTTTATAGTGAGCTTAGACAGTGGATTGAAGTCTTTAATTGTTTCTTTTTGGCATTTTTGCTTGTTAGTAAATTCTTTTCAAGTTTGACTATAGCCACCTTTATTTTCAATAAACTTTGCTGCCTGGTTTTTAAATTTATCTTCTTTTATCATCTAGTTAACTAACACTTTTCACAAGTCTGTTTTAGAGAACTGCATCTTCCAGTAGCTTGGCGTCCTCCAATGGCAATCCAACTGAGACTAAATTTGAAACTTCATTAATTGATTTTGATGCTGTTCCTGAACCTCCAGCCCCTCCAGCAGCACAGCCCCAGCAGTCAGCTACTAGTGTGCCTGTCGCACAGGCAGCTACACCTAGCAGTGGTAACTGGGCCAACTTTGATTCTTTTGCAGAGGTCAAAGCATCTCAACCACCCACAAACACCAATCCACTGGAATCTATGCTTTCCCAATTGTCAGTGCCATCATCCCAACCTAATAACTTTACTGGAACTCCTGGAAGTGGCACTATATTGCCTACTGCTTCTGCAAGCACTGCGTCGGCTTTCCCAAATACTCCACCAGTTGCATCCTTTGGGTTGCCTTTCAGCAATGTTGCTCCTCCTCCTGCTGTAGCAAACAATTTAGCTGGTTTTCCATCAGGTCCCCCAGCAGCAGCTCCTGGGCCTTTTTCAGCAATGCCTCAAGCAGGTGGCAATTCGTTTGGAAATACAGTTACTGGAGGACAATGGTCGCAGCCCCAGCCACGACCTATGTTCCCTGCTATGGGAGGCCAACATTTATCGCAGCAATTTTCCTCTCCTGGTATGGGACACACAAACAATCAGGTACAACCATATCATTGGTACTAATGCATTGCTAAACATGAATTATGTAAATATCTAAGCATGTACATCCACAGCCGTGGAACCCATTATTTGCTTCAAATTCACAAGGGGTTCCAAGTGTAGCTTCACAAGCACCACAAAATATTATAAGACCCGACTTGGAGACAAATCTTGGAGTGGTAGCACAAAAGTCTGGAAGAAGTGAACTGCCGGAGGTAAATGAAGTTAAAAGCTTTATTTTTGGAAATCTTCATGTTTCATTTTGAGAATCTTTTAAATTTGCTATATTTTACACTTCACATTTTTTGCTTTTTTATGCAGGATTTGTTTGCTATGAATTATTCGTCTATGCCTGCAAGAGTTCCTAGTTGGAATACTGGTCAACCTTACGGGATGGGATTCAACATGCCATACAACATGCCCATGGTGAATATTTATTATTTTGGGGATTATTTTATTCAATTTTCATTTCAGTCAAATTGCTGTTGAGAACTGGCTATAAGATTTGATTTTGTACTACAGCCCATATCCACCTTTCCTCAAGCACCAAAATCAACAAATCCCTTTGATGTCAGTGGTGATCATCCTCCTGCTCCAACAGTAAGCTCTCTGTTCCTTCTCTGAATTTATGATGTGGTTTGATCCTATGTGTAACACACTTGGTTATTGAGAACTTGGGCAAGTGTGAAACTGTGCGGAAGGATATGTGTGTTAATGTTTTAAATATGAAGGACTTGATAAGGTTGTTACTTATAGGATTCAACCAGCTAAGAATTAGTAGAGAAATGCATCCTCTCAGTCTCTGCCTTATGATTGTGAAAATACTGTTGAACTGTAAAGAAACTTTACAAAACAAACCAGCCTTGTTGTATTAAGTGAGTTGGTGGACAATTGATTATGAACTTGAACTGAAAATGAGGGAACTGCTATTAAGAATATTGAGATGGATGTATGAATGTAATATACTAGATAGTATTAGAATTTATGCATCAAAATTAATAATGAGAGAGAGGAAGTGAGTAGAATCTGTAGAAGGGGAGGTATGATTCATCATACACAAGGGGTTTTTGATAAGTTTGCTAACTTCATATTTGCCCTTGTAGGGCATAGGTATTAGGTATAAGATTATTATTGCCTACTTAAATTAAAGAGGAAGGAAAAGTTCAAAAATAACTTTTAAGAAAGTTGTGATGCATCTGAACATGAATGGAAGAATGTGTTTTGATTTAACTCAAAAGCAAAATGTAAAAAATATATTGGTCCCATAGTGAGGTTGTGACTTAGTGCTGTAATTGTAGCATTTTGGTAACCTTTCTAGATACAGATTTTTCTGAGCCATGATTACTAGTTGGCTGCATTCTGCTTATACTATGGCTACATCTATGTAAGAAGGCTGAACATGACATTGTTGATGATGACTCTGTATGCTCTGGGTTGCTGTCCTGTTATTGATTGCAACTTCTGGATGATTCATATTTGATCAAGGAGAATAATTGTAGAAGTGATTATTATTTTTCATTGATGCAGTTTCCCTCAATGGCACCATTGCAAAGCGCTTTACCCAACATGGGAGCTGCCTCAGGCCTTATCCGAACTTCCAGCCTTGGTGCCCCTTCTGCTCATCCATCAGCATTGTTTCCCAATGCACCAGCTTCCTATGCCTCTGGAATGCCTTCAGGTGCTTAGACGGGCTTAGGCCATATTTATTTTCTTATGAAATTAGTCCTGTATCTTTACTTATTCTGTACTTGTGTCTGTTGCAGATACGAACATGATGCTACAATATCCAGGCAACATACCAGCTAGGTGAGTCCGTACACTCAAGTTCATCATTCTAAGTTAGACATTGAAACCGCACCACCCCATCCCCTCTTTTTATTTTTGGTTGAAGTGAGGCATCATTTCGAGCCTGGAATAGACTTTCCTATCCAGTTTAACTTGATGTATCTTCTCATAATATTGCAGACCGCATGGACAAGTGAGTTTTGGTATGGATGCTGGTGCCTTTGGACATCCAAGTTCAAATCGGAATATAGGTGGACTGCCGTCAGTACACACTGCACCAAATTTCTCTTCTGTTGGAGGAAACCCATTTGGTTAATTGGGAAAAACCTCCTGTTCGCAAGCATGGAAGTATTAACTTGATGATTCCTTTCAATCTTTGGGGGAAATTTTGATGCCTTGTATACGAAGCAGTATGATGGTGAGGGTTGTGCTTCCTGTGAATACCAGATTGCGTTGTTCTGTACCGTTGTTCATGATGGTGCGCTGTAAAGAACCTATAGTCGAGAATTGGTAGCAAGTTCTTGCTCAAAAGGGGTGAGCTGCTAAGTGTGGATTGCTCAATAGGCATACATTGTGCAGCTCTGCATTTCCTACTCCCCGATGTTATAAGTTATTAAGCAGACTAGAAATATATGTTGAGATTTTAGTCTTTTCCTTTTTTATAAATATTGTCTTTTGTCCGTTTGGAGCTAGTGAGGTTATTACTTACTAGTGCTAGATTAGTTTATTTTACTACTCTTTTACTTACTGGTAAGAGTGTATTCGATGTCTATATCTCCATTTTTCATTTCAGAAAGGTTGTATAAGGCAGTTATTTTATTTGTAAAGATATGTGGTGTATTTGTAGCAACAGATGGAGTTATTTCTTTTCATTGGTGATATAAACCACAAGGCAGAAGCTGGTAAACCTTTTATCAGTATTTGGATAGATTCTTTAAGCCGTCCAGTTCTTGTTGCTCTGTGGCTCATTCGGTGGTGGCTCAGATTTGTCCAAGTCTGTATGGTTTTGGATATCGGCATAACTTTTGCATAATCTTGGTCAATATATTTAAAATATTACTTAAATAAAACATGTTCACTGTGTCCCTCAAAAGTCAATCAAAAGTCAAAAAGATATTCTCATAATGTTCATCGCTTGCCAACCATTTAAAATAGAACGGTGCAAACAAGTTAGCCTTAGGGCAACTCCGTAAGCAAACTCTGAGTTTGGGCCAAAAACAATCGTACGCAATAATGTCGTTAAAATTTGGCGCGGGCTACCGTACCCGCTATATATGACTCAGTACTGTAGCCAAAACGGTAAGTGATTTATTTATTTTTAATTTCCTTTTTGTGTTTTCACTTGGTTTTCAATTGTTTTGTTTTGAATTATTTATTTTCTGAATTTTTTTTTATATCCTTTCTTCCTTTTAATTATTTTTTAAATTTTCCTTTTTTCCTAAAATATTTGATTCCAATGAATTCTTATTTTTCATTATTCTTTGTTTTTAAAAAAATTATACATTGATCATTTTATTATTAAAATAAAATTATTTTAAAATATTATTTATTCAAACTCGATGATCTATCACTCGAATTTATTTACGTATAAATTCATGAACAATATTATTTTTAAAAAATATTTTCAAAATATTTTTATTTGTGAAATTGTATTGAGAAAAATAAGTCATGTATAAAATTAGTGTATGAATTTTTCATTAATATATAAAATGTACTTGAAAATTATGTTGTAATAATAAAAAGCATATAAATTATAAAATATCATGTTAATGTAATCTCAATTTTGTTTTTCTAAAATATGGTTTGTCTAAATCAGTTTTAAAAACATTTATAATTATTAAAAAAAGGTACGCTATGAATTACTAATAATTTAAAGTGAAATTATAATAAAACACACAATACGTATTAATAATAAAGTTCACACCACGCTTACAATAAACTGGCAATGACATAAAAGAACTAGAATAGATACGATTTTTAGTAAAAAAATTGAAACGCCGCATGCTAGATAAAAAAAATTACATAAAATATTTCATGTTCTCAATAATGATCCGGGACGCCTGTTCTCGATCTACCAATATCAGAAAATAGGTTTCCCATCCAGGGAGTTGGTGTAGATCTTTTTGCCATGATTTTTCCTGCTCCTGTAGGACATATGTGTACATTTTAGGATCACTAGTGGTGCTCAAGTCCCTTTCCATAATTTTATCATCACGAACCAAGTCTAAGTGAGTTTGGTGCCTGTTATACATGTATAACTGTTCATGTTTTTGTGCTTGACTTGACTCCATCAGAGTTAAAATGCGGTCTCTTTCTAATGGGTCGTTGTTGCAATAGGATTAATTTTTCTCGCTCTGTTTTCTTACGGATTTCGCTTTCTTTACTCCAATGGGGCGTGTTGATGTTGAACCACCAGAAATACCATATGGAGAGAGTCTAACCCGGGATGAGGTAACATTGGAAAACTAGAAAAATGATTCTCATCTGATTGGGAAGGGAAGTTATTGGAATTCGTTGGATTTGTGAATCGCCTTGACGGTCGTGACGATGGTGCATCATCTTGAAATTTCGGAACATCTTTAAGAATATCCCATACATGTTCAAACTTAAATCCTTTTTTATATTTTTCATCTAGTTTTAACATCTCTTTTGCTTAATCCATCTAAGAAATAGTCAATGTTAGTAAGTACTAACATATAACCCAGAGTAAATAAAATAACATAAGTAGTATTATAATTTAAACTTACAATTTCATTTTCGGAGGCACCACTTGGATTCATATTGTTAACTTGACGAACATATCCAATTAGCTTTCGTACTTCCCTCTCTATGATCGGAAAATGTGAACTCAAGGATCTCTCAGTACGATATTCACCGATCCCAGTTATTCTGCCATTGTAAATCTGTTGCACACGTAGCCAAAAGGTATCCATAGACTGATTGTTTCCAATGATAGGATCTTGTGATACCTTCAACCACGAATAAGCCAACAACCTATCTTCTTCAAAGTTCTAATTTGTGTCTTTGGAAGATGGAGTGGGTTTGGAAGACATGTTGAAATTAGGAGAAAAGTTAATTGTATCAAACTCAAAATTGAGTAAATAGGTTGCAGTGAAAATCTCTAACAATGGAGTATACTGTAAATAACATATTTTTGGCATACAAACAAATGAGTTCTTGAAAAGCTAACATGGCATTGCATTATTTGGGATACATCCAAATGCATGTGTAAATTACTCACATGTAATGCTCCTTAAAGCTGACATTATGTACATTACTCACATGGGAAACACATTTTTCAAAATTGTATCAGGGCAAGATGCTATAGTTAAAAGGGAAAAATCTATCAATTCATTTGATTCTGTTTTGACTAAATTTTCAGTTAAGACCATGAGTATATTTGCAGTTTAAAATACTTTGGAGTTATATGTGCACTTATAAAAGAACGTGGGTGTAAAAAAATATTTTTTTTATTAGTATAAAAAATAAAATAATATTACATGAAATCTTATTAGATTTCTTAGAATATATATTTTTAATTATTAAAATTTTAAAAATATATATTTAAATATATAAAAATTAAAGTTATGTATTTTTTTCTTTAAAATGTCAAAGTGAGAAGATTATAACAGACATAGAAGTATGTGAAAAATACCTTAATTATATTGGCCAAAATAATTGTTTGGTCAAAGACCTTAAAATGAGTTTTGTAATTTTCTTTCTAGGGGGTTAGCATGAATTATAATTCCTTAAAGTATTTTATGTTTTCTGTATAAATGCTTCAATCCTAGCATTTTATTAAAGTTGTTTTTATTAAAAGATCAACGTGACGTGTTGAAGCGTTTAGAATAAATATACACTTCGTTCTATCAAAATTAGCACATTTTTTTATTTGTCCCATAAAAATTACATAATTTAATTTATTTATTTTAGTTTGATATATATTTGAGAGTCCGTCTCTTGAAAGATAATTTTTCCATAAACCATGGAGAGATCAAGAATTAAACAGTAAATTAGAAGAAATAAAAATAAAAAAATGTAATTGCATTAATCGAGTTATAAAACTTATAACTATTTCATGTTGCATAATAAAATTTTAATATTTCAACTAAAATATTTTACCTTTTTATATTCTAATTTAACCCCATCTTTTCCATATGGTCTTTACTAAGACTTCGTCTATTTTTGAACCATAAATTACTAACGCATTTAAGGGATATTACATACTCCCTCCATCCCATTATAAATTACTTAATTATTTTTTGGGAGTCAAATTTTGTAAATTTTGACTGTAAATATAAATTAATCTACTCTCTCTGTTTCTCTATTTGTGGCATACTTGGCTTATTGGAATTTTTTTAAATGACACACTTTCCATTTTTTGCAAGATTCCTTCAATTTCATCCACTCATTCTACATTTTTTACTTTCTAGTTTCAAACTTCACTAAGTTTCAATAAACAGAAATGTTGGAGTCTCCTAGTTTAGTCTTATCAATAAAGTATCATCTTGGTGTGTAATATGGTTGATTAAATGTCATTGACCAGCACCTCGGGTATCGTCTATGCAAGCAATTCAAAGATAAGATTTTTAGTGTTGCTCCCTACCCACTCCTAACTACTAGAAAGTAGCCAGCAACAAGATCACCAAGTGTGTGTGTGTGTGTGTGTGTTGGCAGTAGAGAAAAAGGGGATGGGTTGTTTAAGTAATTAATCTAATAACTAACTGACATGCAAAACTAAACAATGATGTATGATAACTACACAACTTGAGGACATTTGCATCACATATTTAGTATTAGAATTTGACATCGATTCCTATTCACATATTAACAATTTGACTATTCTAGGCATTATCACCCGATGTGGAGGGGTTGATTCACCGGGAACTCCTTTGATGACTAATATCCCGGTTCCGCCCCCTTGTCAAATTCTCAACTCCCTTTGCTATAGTTAGAAGGGCGCTAGAACCACTAGCCCCTCTAGCCCTCACCCATTGTTAATAAACCCGACATTGCGCTATAAATTAAACACGGGAATAACATGACTCACAGGGAAAACCATCGGGAA
Source organism: Rubia balearica (assembly GCA_032355405.1). Classification (NCBI taxonomy): domain Eukaryota; kingdom Viridiplantae; phylum Streptophyta; class Magnoliopsida; order Gentianales; family Rubiaceae; genus Rubia; species Rubia balearica. The sequence goes on from JAULKJ010000001.1 coordinate 5,750,376, forward strand.
AACAACTATAACGGTGTATACTTTTAGGACTAAGAGCATTATTGTTTCATTGATTGCCCTTAGAATTTTATCCGGACTAGTTCGAAACTAGACTACAAACCCAATTGTATTTCTAATTGATGTCCGACAGTATATGGTCAAGTCACTCCTGTATCCTTCATAACCTAATTCAATTAATCCTATTTCAACCAAAGAATTAACAACCATGCGTAGTTGTCACTCCTAACACGACCTTCACAATAACCTTTGACCAAACTCTACAAAAAAAAGACAAAATACTCCTGGGTTCATTCTCGTGCCTAGTGTTAAATCATGCAATGGAATCAGTTAGTTGTATATACTAACATCAAACATGTATAATCATAAGAATTTAAGACCAAGAAATAATGATAACAAGGGGCATAAAATAGATGAATCTAGGAATCTCACAAATGATAGTTAAACATGTTTACAAAAGCTCCCAAGCATAATAGATCTAATCTAAATAATAAAAACCCATCATGAATCTACAAGAATACATGGAAAAGTTGGGAAAAAAAGGAAAATGCAAGGAAAAAATAGGGTTTTGGAGGTCCAAGTAAGGCTCAAAGTGAAAGAGATGAAGAAAGATGCTTTTTATAGGTGGGATAGAAAGCATGGGGGAAAAGCCAAATAAATGCTCGTTTCAATGGTCCAGGGCACGAACTGTGTAAAATGTGGAACTACCCATGCCATTGAAACGCACAATTTATGGTTCACGGAGACGAACAGTATGAATTTACACAGATCGTTCCGCTCATAAGGGATGGTTTGGCCCCAACTTGTTTTCGTCCCTACGGATGAACTACTAATCCGCTTTGAGATTTCTTGTAGTCAATTATATGGTACTTGTGAAGAAGAACCCAATAGTGCTATCCACAAACATCAATTCATCTCAAATCATTCCTAGAATTCGGCTTCAAAGCTCAAATCAACTATTCACCCGTTAACTTGCTTTCCTTCTTCCCTCTATATTCTACCACTTTACGAGTGACCATCCTTCTACCATTCTTCCGAATGGCCCTCTTAAATATTCTACCATCCATGTTAATGCCCTTCTCCATGATGGTCTCTAAATAAGCCCATAAAAATAAGCAGAAATCGGCCAAATCATAGAGGTAAACACGATAGACACTTAATGCTTACAAAGTAGGAAAAATTAGGGCAAATAGCCGTAAAAGGTGATTCTAACCCCCTATCATGTAAAACACCTAATAATCTAACAATCCACCAACAAAATAAGGTAAAAGTGAGTGTTAATTGTGCTAAGAAAAGGTACAAATACTGTCTCATCAAATTCCCCCGCACTTAGACCCTTACTCATTCTCGAGTAAGAACAAGTAAAGTCTAAGGTAATATACTAAGCGATGTTCCCAAAAAACAATTAACAGCCCTTATTCCTACAACTACCCAAGCCCAAAACCTACGGTTTGCCAACCCTCACATCCCAACCTAAGGAGTTATAATCCACCAAAAATAACAAAATCATGCCATAATAAGAATGAGCGATAATACTCCAAAGAAAAAACAAGAAGATAGCTTACCCTACCTGGAGATTCCACAAATAGGCAAAGACAAGAGAAAGTCGTCACATTTTTCAATTTCTCACATTTTATCTCATTTTTCCCAGGAGCCCTATCGGGTTTCCATCCTAATTTCTCTTTTCTTTCAAGCCTCACACCTCACATTTTTTCACACCATTTGACCTCTCATTTTTGCTTAGATCTCCCTTTAGGGTTTCGACCTATCCGGGTCCCCCAATTTTTCCTAAGTTTCCTATTCAGGTTTTCAACTTTGCGGGTTCTTTTTCATTTAAAAAAATAAATAAAAATGCTCTTAAAAGAGCTACTTGCTACATAAAAATGCTACAAATATCCTGCCCCACACTTAAAGCTTGCATTGTCCTCAATGTATTAACACATTCTATACCACAATCAAGGAGAGAAAATAAGAGAGAACACTTTCAATTAGGAATGAACATCAAAATATACGCTTAGTGGCACAATCATGCAATCTAATGAACAAACTGCCATCACGACAATATACTCTACCCACAAACTCCAATCAAGCAAGTCCAATCACAACCACTATCATAGGTAACAAATCACATTTAAATCACAATGAGGGGAGAGATGCCTCCTTGGTTTCGAATTGTGTGTTTCAATGGTTTGCGGGCAGGCCCGACCTCAATGGGAGGCAACCGAAGAATTTGCTTCGGGCCTACAGTTTGGTAATTATTTCATTTTAATTTTTTACGGTATATATAGAAAAATAGTAAATATCACATATTTTAATTAGTATCCTCAAAAATTTTCTTTTCATTTTTTAACGCGAGGCCCCAATTTATAAATATTAAATACCCTAAATATTATAAATGTGGCATATATTTATAATTTTCTCTAGACTCCTAAAATGTTATGGCCGGCCCTGTATGCAGGTAAATAGGTTTGGGGTGGTATTTGGGGGTTGTAGGGAAGGAATGGTTTATTAGGAGGTGGGGGGAATGTATGAGCATTGTGGATCGTGCATGTCTACACTGCTCACAAAATTTTGGTTTGGTTCAATCTCCTTATCCACAAATTTGAGCCTCATGGACCGTGTACGTCTACGAAATTCGCAAGTTGGACTTCTCCTAACCCTGTTGCTCACTTCTTCTCCAAGAACAAAATGCTTCCTATAAAACAAACATGCACACCAAGCATAAATAGTGTTGAAAGCAACTAAAATTGAAAAAAAAACTCGGAAACAATAAATATCTATAAAGAAAGGAAAAGGACACTACGTTACTTTTTGCTCGGGTTGCCTCCGGAGAAATTTGTATTTTTAAGGCCGTGAAGGTTTAACCCTATTGTTTTCACCATCCCATCACTCATTCGAATCTTCACCCACAAGACTGCAAGTACTAGTTCATACATAAATATGATATCACAAAATCAGTGTCGAACAACTCTTCACCACCAGCGATACTGAAAATTGCTGCATTCTATAGAGAAATGCCCACTAGTAGGTAGTAGTTCCCGTGATGGCATCAAATGACATGCACTCACCTTATAACACAATATTGGGTCAACATGGACATGAGATTCATGTGTTACTTCTTCATAAAATGACCAAAATGTCACATTGTCCGTGTCCCCCATAGTTCATTGGAACGGTGGTGATTAAGGGAAATGTCAATACAATAAGGCGTGGGAGCAATACGAGGACGATATGTGTATTGATTAAAACTATACAATGCAATTCATTTAGAAAGTGTTGCACTTTCTTTTCACGCAGCTCATATGGTCAATATTATCCTCAAAGGGATAATCTCAAATATGCTGAATGAGATAAGATTCTATCAATTTCAACCGGTTATTGCATTTTTTATAGTGGGCGTTCACGTTTATCTAAAAATCAAGACTACACTTATCATGTATCTGTCATAGTTCTGGCCATACAAATGCTAACAATAGGGATAAGGATATATCAATTTAAAATGTTAAGGATAATTTTAAGCCAATTAAAAGGTACAAGTGCTAGGATACACCTAATAAAGAAGGCCAGAGGAGGGGGGTATTTTCCCTCGATAAAAAATCCTAAGTATCATGCCTATACACACGGATGTACATTTTCCCAACTTCAGATACACCGATGTGGAGACCAAACAAGGATTGTTCTCACACTGTTAAGAAAGCTTACCATATGATTTTGAAGAAATTATGTCCTGATCAAACTCAAATCACACCAAACCTAAGAAAATTTTGGAAAGTATTATTGAATCTTGACATTCCACACAAGCTTCAAGTCTTTATTTGGAGACTTATAAATTTAGCCCTTCCAGGGACTAAGAACTTATCCCGAAGAGGAATTACAGATCAAGTAGTTTGCTCACGATGCTCATTATATGATAAAGATGAAACTCATCTTTTCTTAGGATGTGATAGAGGATTTTTTCACTAGGTTTTGATTTCAATGCTGCCCCACAACAAGATGTCAAATAGTGGTTTATACAATGGACCAATTTGGCACCTGATAAAGAATTGATCAAGCTATCAATTTGCATCCTTTGGGAAATATGGAAACAAATTAATGCAAAGGCAATAAATGGAGAATTTAAGGAGACGATGTTGTGCTGGTAGAATGCAAGTAGCAACTTCACCATGCAAAATCAATTCAAAGTTGACAAAATGGATGAAGACATTCAAGAGCATCATATTGAGAATCAACAACATCTGGTGAGAAGACAACCAAGACATGAGATCAGTTTGCATGCACATGCTATTCAAAATAACAACCATGAAATCACCGTGGATGGATCATTTCAGAAGGAGAGATTTTTAGGCATGGAGAATCTCGTATCACTAGGATCCTAGAGGGAGACAAATTATATCGGGTTCAGATTTCTTTGTAGCAAGTTCACCATTACAAGAAGAAGCAGAAGCCAGTTATAGAGCAATATAAGCAGCTATGAGAAGTGAACCATTGGATTTGCTAGTCTACACAAATTCAACAATTCTATCAAGCTCACTTTCCAAACAAGCTCCTTGAGAGATCAAAGGTACAATTAATCAAATATTGCTCAAAACATTTATTTTGCTTAGCTTTAAATGTGTTAAAGTTGATATTTTTTTCCTTTCAATTTAAATCACCAATTGATGGGGGTGTTTATTAGATCCCTAACCTTGAAAGTAACAAAAATATAAAATTAAGCTTGAGTTGTGGCCTTAATCGGCTTGGGGCAACATCAGTTGCCTCCAAAATAGAGTGAGAATATCCCAATTGTAATTTAGTGTAAATAATGAGATAAATGGATAGTCAAACTAGTAGAAAATGTGTTTCCAAAGTAGCAATCTCTATCCCACGTGTTAATTTCTCACTTTAGCCAGACATCTCCTATCACCTAGAAAAGTATGATCTTCAAGAGAGCGTGTTGGCCTCAAGAATCAGCTTCATTAGTGTATTAGCTTCTCATTTTTAAGTTGCATCTCTTGTCTTCATGTTTGCTCGTTGCAGAAGTGGTAAAAGCAGCTCTTATGATGTGACTTTATTTTGAATCCATAGCTTGTTGATCTGTGGAGCAACCAGTGACCCCTCTTTGTGTGTTGGTATGATAGAACCTACACAATAGATAGATAAAATTACAATCCATCATTCTCAATTCTAATAGTATGCATGTTCCATTTGTCCAGTAACAACAACCCTTTAGTCTTTGGTTCTAAAGAGTGCCAATCTAGTACTTGTTCATTGATTTTGTGAAGAAGAAGAAGAAGAACAAACTTTTCCAGCCTGTTTGCTGGTTGGTTTGCTTCTTGTTTGAAATGAACACGTTTATAGTTGAGCTTATTAAATAGAACATGAATTTTAAAAGTAAGATCTTAGAGAATCCATGGAGCACTTAAGGGTAATAGCCAGTAGTTTACAAAATTCAAACAATTTGATTCACTGATAAGTGATGAGTAATCAAGAGACTTCCCTAGATATATTCCTTGTTGTATTGCAATGAGCTTGGATTGCAGACTTGATGTTGCTATTGCTGTTGACATTTTTGCAGTTTGAAAATTCCCATTTGTTGATATGAATCTCCTTGCGAAGACTCTGGTTTACGGAATATTGGATCTTTAATTTGAGTGGAAATCTCGTCCAACCACACAAATTGCACGAATTGCAGTGTCTAGCCCGCAGGGTACACTTAAAAGGTTTCCCTATAAACGTCTAGCCCTCAGGGTACGAATATAAATGGAGTATTGAATACTTAAATAGCCCGCAGGTTTAAGCAGCAATGAAGATTATGAGAATGTCTCAAAAGTCTGAATATAATTGATTAAAGTGTAGTACAATTCTCAGCTGAAAATCTCTTTAAATAAAGATAATTTTCGGCCACAACAAACCCTAATCAGAAGTAGAAACTGAATCAAATTTTATGGCAGATTTAGGAAGCTGAAACCATATCTAACTAGAATACCAAAAATCAAATTCTAGTGATATTCTTCTTTCTAATTCTCGGCCAAGCATGGAAGAATTAGACTAGAAAAATATCTCCTTATCTAATCTT
>JAULKJ010000001.1:5836034-5847848 GCA_032355405.1 Rubia balearica
TCCCCCACCGTGCATCCCTCCAACCTGACCAACTCGAGTTCTGCGCCACCCCACCCCACCCCTGCACGCCCCCCCCAAACCTAACCAAACTCCTTCACATCCTCACCGTTACTCGCTCCCACAGCCAAACCGTCAACTCTCAAACAATACCAATACCAATCTCAAAATCTATTTTCCAGGCAAAAACGAGTGACAAACACCTAAACATGCTATTTTAGGGATGAAATAATACGGGAAAAAGGAATACTAACATTTTTTCGACTTTGCCGACTACAGATGTACGGTGGCCGGTGGTGGAGGGCGGACGTGGGTTAGGGACGAAATGTTGGGGAGAGGGAGAGCAAAACTTCAAATGATGAAAATGACAAATGGAGAGTGAGGGTTAATAGGATGGGGGTTACAAAGGAAACAAAATTAAAGTAAAATAAATAGGTAATACAACATAAATAAGTATTTAGGGTATAACTAATAAAATACATGGCATGATATAGCAAGACCCTTTGAATTTCGTGACCACCTGTCTACGTGGCATCCCCTCAACCAATCAAAGCACGCCACTCATGCACGTTGAATTCAAAATTCCGTCAAAACCCAAACAAAAGGTAAAAAGAAAAAGAAAATACTTGGGCACCAAGATTATCACGAACCTTCCAGAGCCTCATCCGTTTCACGATCCTTCCAGAATCCCACCTAGCTCTAATATAAAATCGCACTCAATTCGTCTACCCCTCATTCATTTCAAGAGCAATTTTATCCAGATTTTGGTCTCTCTACGATGCCGAACAGATTTTCCGGTGAGATCAGGCAGGAGTGGGAGCCCGTGGTGCTGCAGAAGCGGCGGCCCAAGGCGCAGGATCTGAAGGACCCGAAGGCGGTGAACCAGGCCCTGAGGTCCGGTGCGGCGGTGCAGTCGGTGAAGAAAGCCGACGCGGCGTCGAACAAGAAGGCGGCGGGTACGGCGGTGAGCGCGAGGAAGCTGGACGAGGCGGAGGAGCCGGCGGCGCTGAATCGTGTGCCGACGGAGGTGAGGCAGGCGATCCAGAAGGCGAGGCTGGAGAAGAAGATGAGCCAGGCGGAGCTGGCGAAGCAGATCAACGAGCGGCCGCAGGTGGTGCAGGAGTACGAGAACGGGAAGGCAGTGCCCAATCAGGCGGTGCTGGCGAAGATGGAGAAGGTTCTGGGGGCCAAATTGAGAGGGTTGAAGAAGTGAATTTGGGGGAAAATTGAGAGGGCTTTCTTGTCTCGTAGTGATGTTATCATGTTAGTTGTCACAGATCATAGTTGGTTCTGTTCGTGCCTTGGATGTCACCACCAATGCGAATTGGTGTATTGTGTGTAAATGTTTGGTTAATTGTGGTGCCTTTTGTTCATATCTACTGAGCAGCACTTTTACTGTTTTACTTTTACCCGATCAACGTTTTTAAATAGAGAAATTGTTAAGCCAACTCCGGTAGAAGTACTACTATCTTTCATTTGTTCTGCACTAAAATCAATGGGGAAAAAAGGAATCTATAATGTTTGGAATTCGCCATATGTTTTCCATAGAAGAAATGTGACAAATACTCGAAAGGTGTGAGACTGTAGAAGAAGGGAGAAATAGTCGCTGCAATTTAATTTTGGAAAGGTTGAATCATCATTGTGCGTTTTGGACTAAGAGGTGGTATGATGTTTTCTACTTGATGAGAAATGAAGCATGACCGAATAATAAAAATTATAGTAATTGAGTGATGAAACTCTTGGGTTCCTTGTATCCAATCTTGCCTACGATAATGTGATTGCAGAAGGCAAAATTTCCTTATCGTATCAAATTTGTATCGAATCTAGTTTTTAGAACGGAAACGGTAAGTCATAAACAATATTTTCTGAACCTATTTGTGCAAGATATGGAATGGAGCAGGAGGATATATCACAACTTTTCTGGTTAAAGGGTGCTAAATTCTCGTCATTCCATCTGTCTCATTTCAAACTGCAATTTAATTATTCATTTAGTTAAAATTCTCTAACTTTGATCATAAAATTGAACTGGTATATAAGTACAAATACTAGTGTGTTATATAATGTTAGATTCGTTATAACATATATTTTCAAAACATACTTTTTACAAGCTTTAGTTATTAAGGATAAGATCAAATACTTTTCAAGGTTAAATATGCAATTCTTTTGTCTTAAGATGTATGCTCCCCTTAACGTTAGATATTGTATCACATTCACAGTACCCTGCAATGTTGGAATTGCCATTTCATTCCTAATGCACCCATATTACTAAACAAGCGAGAACCTGCTCCTCCGTTTTGCGGTGCTCTTTCAAACTAGTCCGTTAGCCCAAACCTCAATTGTTTGTGGCATCCCATTGTTGAAATTGACACAAAGTCGATGGACACACTTTTTTTTTGAAAAGTAAAATGAGTGGAAGAAATTTTATGAGAATGGTAAAAAGTAAATTGAGTGGATGAAATTAATCTTAATTTTATCAAAAAGGGAAGGTGCCAATATAAAAAAACCATCCCAAAAAGGAAACAGTGCCAATATAAAAAAGCCGGAGGAAGTACCATCTTATTGTATTATCTGACATGTAAGGCAAGTTATCAACAAGTACTCGACTCTAAACAAGAAGATCTTCTGCTCTCTCGGGATAAAAAATTAGTGAAGATCATAATAGAGCCAAGTTACTAATTAGCTCTGGATTTAGAAATCTCATTTCAACATAAATAGAAGTTTCAGTTTGAAAAAAATGCTTATCCATATTGAAATATTAGGAATTATATATATATAAGAGGAAGAAGGATGATATACATTACAGAATACAAACATCCGCGCAGTGTCTCAGTGTATCCTTCCTCTCTCATCAATAAAAGTGACTAAATGAAGGGTTCAACAACGCGTTTAAAGCCAAGGTGAATTGTAAATTGGGGTTGCAACCGACTTAGTTTGAAGATACTTCTTGAGTGCATCCATCCCGAGGTCTCTACCAAATCCGCTCATTTTATAGCCTCCATAAGGGCTATCTCTGTCGAAAGCAAAGTAACAGTTGATCCAGATCGCACCAGCTCTGATAGATCTCGAAACCGTGTTAGCAATGTTCAGATCATTGGTCATGATCCCGGCTGCTAGCCCGTATTTAGTCGCGTTCGCTCTCTTGATCACCTCCTCAACGCTCCTGCATTACAAACACGACTCTTATTTTAAAAGCGGAATCAATTTTCCTCAATGTAACTGATAATCCTACCACATCACGCCTCTTCTTCTGGAAGAGTTACTTACTTGAACTTGAATATGGACATCACGGGTCCGAAAATTTCTTCCTTTGCTATAGTCATATCATCCTGTTGGAAGGATGAATCCTCAATCAGTTCCGATTGAAGAGCTAGTGAAGTACACAGAGGATTTGATTGTTTAAGGATATATGCAAGTACCTGAACATCTATGAATATGGTAGGTTCAATGTAGTAACCCTTTCTGTCACATGCCTTGCCTCCATGGAATAAAGTTGCACCTTCCTTTTTGCCCTCGTCAATGTATGAAAGAACTCTCTCATACTGCTTCTTGTTAACCTGCAGAATTTCCACAAGAATGGAGGGATTAGTACTCTTGATCTCAAAGCCAACTTTTTCAGGTACTATTCACAATGTAGTTAGGAATTAGGGTTTATACACACACAAAAACTAACCTGAGGTCCATATTGAGTAGTTGGTTCAAATGGATCTCCAACTACCCAATTTCTGACCTTCTCTTTCAACTTGAGCAGAAACTTGACATAAATCCCTTCTTGAACAAAAACTCGAGAGCCCGCCACGCATATTTCTCCCTGATTTTTTTGGTGTAATTAGAGCTAGCTAGATTCAAAGACTCGGAAGTAGAGAGTAAAGGCAAGGCATGTTTTTTAAAAAGAAAGTATCAATGATACATTCAATATTACGTGTCTTGATTGAACACGGTGGCTAGATCTGATTCATATAGTCGATCTAGAGTCAGAGGATTTAATGATACCTTGTTATAGTAAGCTCCTTGTAGAGCTAGGTCAGTAACCTTCTCCACATCAGCATCATCGAAAATGATAAAGGGAGACTTGCCTCCTAGTTCCAGACACACAGGTTTCAAGTTACTCAATGCTGCAGACTGCATTATGAGGCGCCCTACCTCAGTAGACCCTGTAAAACTTATCTGCAAACCACACAAAAAAGGCATCAGCAAAACAAAATGGCCGATTTTGTCAAAGAGTGCTTATAGTCAGTAAAAAAAAAACCAAACCGCCAAACTAGCACACCATATCAATGTCCATATGCGAGCTCATTGCAGCACCAGCTTTATGCCCGAACCCCGTTACGACGTTGATAACTCCGTCAGGGATCCCAGCCTGATTCAACAATCTGCATGTCACATTCTAACGCAATAACAGCTACTGACATTGAATGCGTTTTGCAGAGCTTATAAGTTGCTTTACTTATAAACTGAACATTTTTAATTGTTTGGTGAAGTGTTAAAAAAAGTTTAATTTAAAAGTAAAAACTATTTTTGATGGAAAAACAGAAGCTGCTTATCCCTGTGTTAAAAAGAAAAGAGTTTTGTTTATAACCACAGTTCTGACAAACACCCCTAACGATGATACGAAGATCAACAATTACCAGTTTGGCTAAATGAGCGTAGTAAAGGGCTGAGAGCGGCGTCTGTTCGGCGGGCTTGACAACCATGGTGCAGCCGGCGGCTAATGCAGGAGCAACCTTCATGGCAAACATCGTACTGGGGAAGTTCCAAGGGATTATGTGTCCAACAACACCGTAGGGCTCGTGCAAGGTGTAACCTTGTAGCTCCCTTGACATTTTCAGAGTCTCTCCGTGGATTTTGTCTGCTGCACCGGCGTAGTATCGGAAACATTCTGATACTTCCGGAATTTCCAGGATCTTGGCGAGAAAGAGCAGTTTTCCGGCGTCCAGCGCATCCAACATGGCCAGTTCTTCCACATGCTCGTCAATCAAATCCGCGAACTTCATCATCAGCTTTCGCCTTGCCTGATGTCAGCCGGAAATGCAGAAGATCAAGCACTCGACACTCATAGAGTAGAAACACTTGCATAAACTTGATTTTCAGACGTTAAACCAAATTACGACAGGTTAAAGAGCAACTCAAATCATCTGCTCAATCCTTTTAGTAATTTAGTCTGTACTACAGTAGTTTAAGTCCACTTCAAAATTCAATTTAGGCACTTTTTTTCTTCAAAATTAAAGTTGGTGATAGGCGTGTATTTCTTCAATTTGATTAGTCAACTCATACATTATCATCCTACACTGGGAGTTGACTTTTTGACTTGCTTCCCTACAATTCTGCCAATGGAACAGAGAGCAGGCATAGCAAATGCCAATTGGCATAGAGCAAGCAGCCTTCAACTCTTAATCTGATTCATAAATCATGTTCAATTATGCTGTTACAAATCTTTTGTAGTCATATTTTTATTCCCTCTGTTTCATTGGATGTGACACACTTTTCCTTTTTTGGTTGTTTTTGTGAACTGGACACTCTTTTCTTTTATGGCAAGATTCCTTCAATTTCATCCACTCGTTCTACTTTTTCTTTTCTAAATTCAATTTCATCCACACATTTCATTTACCCAAATCCAAACACATAACCTATGGTGCCACGTCCAACGAAACAGAGGTAGTAAATTAAACTATATATTCATTACTCTTTCTGTGCCAGTTCAAACTGCACACTTTTTGGTCACGTATGCACAAATTTTACAAATCAAATGACCCCACCCCTGGAATATCATAATATAATACCTCAATAATTGATAGTCTCAACTCTCATGTAAAATATAATTTCTAAAAAAACGATTCCGTATTCTAAATGCAACCAGGGTATCATATACTAATAAGATTCAAAGTTGTACTATCCATATTTTTTTATAGAAAAAAGGAATAATAAGACGGGTAAATGTCATCCCCGCCCTCAATTTTGGTCAAATCATCATTTCACCGTAAAATTTATTAACAATCACGAATTTTAGATCAAATACTAATCAAATTAATGTACATAAATGATTCAATCACAATCAAATAATTCATTCAACCTCTTCCTTTACTTTTTCAAAGCCGACTTGGAAATCGATTGCTAACCATCCAAAACTCAAGAGAGATAAAAGAGATTGAAATTAAGGTGAACTGCTCCCAGTGGCGAAGCCACATCTGTGCAAGATAGCACAATTGCCCTACCTTTTTAAAAAATATTTTTTAAAATTTTTGTAGTTAATTAATATATGATTTTATTAGTGTTTCATTTTATTGTTTATTTTTATTTTATACCCACTTAATTCCTCTAAATTTTAAAATTTCTCAAAATTTCAACACTGTTTTCAAAAACAGAATCATCAAATTAAATTGTGACCCACCAAATTTTTTTCCTGGCTTCGTCCCTGTCTGCTCCTATCAAAACTAGGGAAGCTAACTTTAAATTTCCCAAAATAATTTATAAATATGAAGAGCAAAGTTGCTAGAACTGGAAGAGACTGTAAGGCCCTTATTCTAACATTGGTATGCTTTTCATTTTCATACATTTTCTAAAGTAGTGATAGTTCCTTTCATGGAAAAAATGTTATTTTCCTTAATTATTTCTGTATATTTTAACTTTATAAAAAAATCGATTCAAATAGTAAGACAGATGTGAGTTTTAAGAAAAAGAAGTGAGGAGACAGGGAAACATACAACGCCAGTAAGACGAGGCCATGGGCCATTATCGAAAGCTTCCCGTGCTGCTCTAACGGCCAAGTCTACGTCTTCCTTGTCTCCTTCTGCAATTTTCGCAATCACCTCCTCCGTTCTTGGATCTATGCTATCAAATGTCTTCCCTGCACTCTCCAATTAATTAATCAATATAGCATCGATTAACGCAACTTTAATACCATTCTATGTAATCCTACTATAATTATAAATGTAATCTACTACTTAAAAAATCAGGCAAATCAGAGAATGAATCCAATCACAATAAAACGGATTTTCTTGAATCCATCTACCCTTGCTTTTCACAACAAAGCATGTACAGAAACACGACTGCTTATGCGAAATAAAGTACTGTTTAATCGAAATACTGGAGTTCATGTCAATCAGATTGACTTTTCTTCAAAACTTTTGTTGTGGGAGTTATTTCATCATTTGTTGGATGAGGAAAAGATGTGGTATACATGTTTCTTGAAGGGATATTTCAGACAATGATACAACAACATTAAGGATAAGGAAAGGGACCTGAAACGGAGTCAACGAAGTGGCCGTTGATGAAGAGCTTGGTGAACTTAATCTGAGGAAGTTTGACCTGAGACTCCAACTTTCCGTTTCCGTCGCCGTTGCCGTTGGTTTCTGCGGCCATTTCGACGGAGGTCCGGTGAGTTGGGAAGTTTGTCAAATGTTTTGGGGAGAGTGGTGTAATAATAAGTAATTCGGGTGCTCGTTTATATATTGGCGTGGAAGCTTGCGGGGATTGACGGCAAATAGTGACACGAGGATTGGGTTGTCATTTCAGACGGCGGAAATTCGAATGATATGTTTGTTAATTACTAGATTCCGTTGTATTTATGGGATGGAGAGCGGGACAAGTCACAGACTAATTACTCTTTCCCGTCCAATATGCTCCCTTCGTTCTAGCAGAATTGGTGTCTTTACCTTTTCAAAGTTAAATTTAAAAAATGTTGACCATAAATATAAATAAATATATCAAGTGAGATATTAATGAATTCATCTTAATATATAATAGTATTTTTTAAATATTAATTTTTTATGCGAAATTGGTATATGCAGTTAGAGATATTGACAGTCAAACATGATCATTGAATACTGTAAAAAAATATGTCAATTCTGTCGGGACGGAGGGAGTATTTTATAATAATTCTTAAGATATTCTAAATTATAAAATTCAACTAGTATGTAGTACTAATGTATCATTAAATAAATCATAAGGTATTAATGTATTATTAAATGAATTTTAAATTATAAAATTCAATTAGTAGTATAGAGTATTAATGTAATACTACATGAATTATAAGGTGTATATTTTAAATATAAAATTTTAAGTGATTATAAATTAAATATGTAGTTTTAAAATTTATGACAAGAAAATAGGAATTAAATAGTGGAATAGAGGAGGAGGTAGATGTTTTATTATGTTCTAGAAATTTGTATAGCACTTGTAAATATTTCTATGACGTTAGTTTGAAAGTCCTATTTCGAAACATCAAGAATCAAGATCTCAATATCTTTAAAGAAAGGGGCCGTTGAATTTGAGCATTGGTTCGTGACTCTAGCTACAAATAATGCATTTGTCATACTCACTACGTTTCTCGGAACCATAAAATCATGGTTTTACGTGTTTGGATATGGGAAGAAAATAAATGGTTGAAATTGAATGTAGAATGTAAAAAGTAGAATGAGTAGATGAAATTAAAGAAATCTTATAAAAAATGAAATGTGTGTCAACATAAAAAAAATCCAAAAAGAAAAGTGGGTCAGAGAAATGAAGGGAGTACTAATGTAATTGAATTGTGGGTGTTAATAGAACTTTTGCATTTCAATTTAATTCAGTAATTTAGTTGAATTTAATTTGATACATTATTACTATATTTTCTTGTATTTAATTTTAATTTTCTTTAATAGAAATAAGGTTGAAATAACACGATGTTATTGTATAGTTGTCTAATGGTCACATCTATTAATTTTGTCAAATTACTTTATAAAATCTTCCCATTTATTGCTAAATACAATAGCCAAATCTATATTTGAAAAGCAAAAAACTAGGCTATTCTCTCCCCAAACTCTTTGGGGAAACCCCAACCGCAGTTGTTCCACTGCTCTTCTCAAAAGTTGTTTCTTCTTTTTCCCATCTTTTCATGATCACGGGAAAATGGGAAAACAATAGTTTTTTCAATTCATATTTTTTTAAAGTTTATGTTCTTGAATGAGTATGGATTTGTTTCCGCATATTAGTATTGTTCTTCGACCTGATAGATTGTGGTGTTCATGATCACCCATTTAATTGTTCATGTCGATGCATTTTGTCCGATCTGATTTTACAGACCGTGTGTATCTATAAGAGGAGTCTCGTGCTCGATATGTTTTTTCACGGTGTTTCTATCTTGGACAACATAGATCGTATTTTGGATCAAGTGGTGTTACATTTGTTGAACATTCCTATTTGGAAATTGGAATAGTGATATTGATGTGAAATACGCCCCTCTCTGTCAAGTGATCATATTTTCGCGGGAAGCGAGTTAATATTCCCGAGGACCGATGTTACAGTTTTACTGGATCTAACAAAGATGCTTCAAAATGAAGGGACTCAACAGGTTCAGATGCTGCAACCTGTGTTGATCGGTTGAGACTAAGAATTTACAGTCAAGAAGCACCTCTACTGATGCAAAGATCACAATGTCCTGAGCCTAATTTATCGGATCAGAGTAGACCTCAAACTCAAGCGCTTAGACTCTACACGCTCAGACAAGTTTATACATTTTTAACACTAGTTTTTAATTGATTGTTTTGACTAACAAGGATTAACACAAGAGGTTTGAGGACACTATCTATCAAAACCTGCATAAACAAAACAACACTAATTTTTATCTTAGAAGCACAGTGGTTTAATGTACATTTTGGTATCAAGAAGAGGTCCTGATACACCTCCTAGAACATAAGATCTTCTTTGTACCATTATCCATTTGTTCATTTAATTTAGGAACCTATATATATATATATACTTTTTTTTTGTGTGAATTGAGATTTGGTTCAGCGGTTAATCCACCTCTCTCTAATAAAGAGGCCGGTTCAAGTCACTCCGTTATTAAGAATTGTACATTATAGATCAATTTCTTGTTAGGGATTACTCGACATTGGGGGACCGTATCGGTAGTCACTGCCGTAGTTTCTCAACTTGCAGGTGGTCGATAAAAGTGTGATAGTGGTGGTTCCTGTTTCAGCTAAAGGGGTTTGTCGGTGATGAAGCGATTGAGTGTTCTCAAGAGTGCGTCCAAAACTATTTAAATTGGTGGAGTTCCAAGCTCCACTGGATTACAATAGTTTCAAAGTGTGGTGTTTCCTAATTTAGTCTTAAACTAATATATTTATATGTAATTTGGTCGATAAAGGTACGATGGTGGTGGTTCCAGTTTCGGTGGCGGCAGTTCGCTGGTGATGTAGCGATTGAGTGTTCTCGGGAGGGAGTCCTTAGTTGTTCAAATGGATGGAGTTTCAAACTTCATTGTTACAAATAGGTATGCAATATAAAAACTTGGGTTCTCACCCGATCTTATAGTGAGATAGCCAGATGATGTGTTTGAAATTCGATAGGGTTCCGCTGCTCATTCCTCATCCATAACTTGCAAGAAAACCCTTCAGAGTGTTTTAGAGAAAAAACACTCCGATACCAAAATCAGTCATTTTTTGTCATAAAGATAGTGAATGAATCAAATAAAAATGACATATCTTAATATTTATACTACTTACACCCTAACAGTTTGAAACTCTTACTAATTGCGCATCAAACGCCATTGTTGACCAATTCAGGATTAAACCCTATTGGGCCGAGTTAGCCCAACGATATTATCTAATACGATGGGCTGTGGCCCAACTCTAACTGCGTAAAAGTATCATCATCACACAGAGTGTCTAATTACAATTATTGAAGATGGGAAATGATATGGAGTACTCTCTTGTCTCACCATAAGTTATAGTAAGACGTTCTCATATGAATATTTCTCTTGATACAAATGGTGGTATCTCCTAATTTAATCTTTAATAGGATATTTATATGTAATTTAGTTGGTTGTATGTAATTTTTTCTACTCCCTCCTCCCATTTCAAGTTTCACCTTTTGACTTTTAACGGCTGACTAGAAAAATGTTTGATCCTTAATATATTTCATTAATGATAATTAACACTTGTAAAAATGTAATATTTTTAGAATACATGTTATAATGAATTTAACAAAGTATCATACAGGAATATTTATACTTATATACCAATTCAATTTAGTTGAGGCGTTAATCCTCTAGCATTATTTATAACTTTCATTAGTATATATTGTTTTCCTTCCAAAAGTAAGGATATGGATGCATTAAATTCATGTTACAAATAAGCCCCTGATCTCTTCGGTGTTTGCCGCACCCTTCTTTTTCAATCTTTTCCCCTAGTTTTTCATTCAGAGAGATGGAGAACAACAATTTATTTTAATTTATATTTTGTTATTTAATAAGTATGAGATTCGTCTCCACCGATTAGTTTTGTTTTTCGACGTGATCGATTAGATCGTTGTGTTCATGACGATAACTCGATTTAGTTGTTCAAGTTGATGTATTGTTCTCAATCTGTTTGTTCAGATCGTGTGTTCATAATTTTTTTTGTGATTTTATTTTTTGGTCTCCATTAATTGGATTTGTCATATCTGTGTTTCTCAACGTGTTTACAGTTTGAGCAACATAGATCATGGTTGGATTAAGTGGTGTTACAGTTGTAGAAAATCCATGTTTGGCATAGTGATATTAATGCGTAATACACTCCTTTCTGCCAAATGGTCATGATTTTCCTGAAGCAAGTTAATATCCCCGAGGGCAATGTTACAGTTTTTTATTGGATCTCTTATCTGTAATTGTACAGACGATCAGTCTGATTGACATGTAATTTAGATATTCTTGCAACCTATTAGTTATTGTTAGAGGTTAGTTAGATTGTATGTCAATTTCACTCATTGTAATTATCGCGTATTTCCCAACATTTTGGAAAGATTGATTTTTCAAAAAACAGAAGCAGCATGGCTTCTGTTCTCAATCTAAACCTTCCCTTTTGC
>JAULKJ010000001.1:5974753-5984929 GCA_032355405.1 Rubia balearica
AAGATAAAATTTTTGGGTTGCATGAACCGGGTTATAAATTTTATAACTACTACATGTTTCATAATGAAACTTTAATAGTGCAACTAAGACCTTTTACCTTTTATTATTCTAATTAAACTCCATCTTTCCATAAATTTATGGAAAGACGGTTTCCCAAGATTTTGTCATAATTTTATATCATTAAATCCACTTGCTAAAAGTAAGTGTGAAACCGGAGGGAGTATTTTGTCATCATGGCTACACTCAATAACCAACAAAAGAAAAGGGGGAGGGCGGGGGGGGGAACCTCTCAAACCCATCCTGTCATTTACTCTTCTTTCAAATCGTTTGTTGATTTTACAATTTTTACGGAAAGATTCGAACGAGGGTGACTCGCAAGATTGTTTTTTCACGAGACACTAAGACCCAGAAATTACACTTTGCAAACTCTCCAAGGGTAAATAAACAGGCAAAGTGTTAGGAACGTCGGTGTTTCCATAAATTTATAAACAGTTCATAGTAATTTTTAATTTAAATACTGTAATTTTTTATACAATTTAAATATTGCATTTTAAAATCTAAAACAAGTATTTGAATGTAAAAATATAAAAATATATAATATAAAAATATATAGTAAATTTCTAAAAATTTACTATATGTAATTTAACACTATATAAGGTGAAAAATAAGTGGTTTGTCCATAAGTTTATGGGCATGCTGCATGTCAGTAGATCCACTCAATAAATTTACAGAGTAAATTATGCTATGACTCTGTTTGGTAGACTGTGCTTATAAGCAAAACTAATTTATTTTAAAAGTAAGAGGAGACCGGATTCTGCTTTCCTCCCAAAAATAGATAAACTGTTTTTTTCACTTTACCAAATACTAAAAAGTGTTTTGCTTATAAGCACATCAATTTAAAAACTCTGCCAAATAAAGCCAATATCCCGGGATATTTTCCACATTACATATCCAAGAGTATATTGTGATGGTAACTATCGAGAATTATGCTCCACAAAAGATGCATCATAACTTATTTTAAAATATTAATAATATCATTACATTATTGGGATACAGTTCTCATCGTATCCCCGATATACCATATACTTTGTAAATCGTTAAATTGTTGTTGTCGCCTTTGTGAGATGGTTCAGATCAATAAAATGGACTAAATTAAATCGGAATGTGAAGATTGAAATTAAATACTGTGTATAAAATTTCAATTCAATTGTCGGTTAAAATATTTTAGAATTTTTTAATTCTAAGTCTGTTTAAAATTAAAATTTTTGAATCCGAACTGAATAGACTGTTATTTTACTTTTATAAATATTAGTAATTAAGTCAATATACTAGTTTAGTGCTATTTATGAGAGTTAGTTTTCTTTTACTATTTTGAGTTGATTTTTTTTATTTACTATACTATCTTGTAACAAATACAACTATTTAATTTTATTTTGGTAAATATTTAAAATTTTCAATACCAAAATTTTAAACCACAAACAATAAAGTATGCAAAAAATTTATCTAACAATTTGGAATGGTACAAAATCAAAATTTTATTCGAATGGATTTTGGTCCCAAATATTCACTAACAAATCCAGTTTATGATTCAATTTTTTTTTATCATTCTAGTTATGATTAGGGTCCAACCATCCCGAAGCAATGAAATCTAATCCGATATGACTCATTTTGAAATGAATGGAACCGTTCAGCTCGATCAAATTCAATCTACCCGACCCAAAATATTTTTAAAAGCAATTAACAGTAATCGATAGACTTAAATATCATATAACCTTGATAATTCATGCTCTCGTCCTTTATTCTAACAACAATAAACAATGTCACACGTCCTATTTTAAGATAAAATTTGTTAACATTTTGGTTAACGTACTACCAAAGGTAATAAATATAGATAAATATTTTTAAAAACATCTTACAATACTTGTAGTATAAACAAAATCCCACGTCCCAATAGCTTTATGTACATATCTATCAGATTGTTGTCAAGATGGAGGGATTATGCGTGTATGATCTCCTTATATTATGTCATGTTACCTCTCTATATGCATGATATACTCCGTATTATGTAACGAGTTCATGTCAAATTTATGCAACATCATATTGTGGTATTCCATCTGGTCCTCTATTATTGGCCCGCATGAAATAACTTAGGATTAGTCAAATAAAAAAATGAAGTCGATATAAAAAAAATCTTCTCAAAAAGGAAAGAGAACCATGAAAATTAGGACTGCTCTTACGGAGAGTAACAACAGGATGAATGACATCACCAGAAACGGCAAAATTGTTTCTCTATCTTGCTGTGAAAAATACCTATACTCTTACACAGAAGAGGAAGACGTGTACACTTTCTTTTTGGAGCTGCTTTCTTCTCTCTACAATCTTGTACATACTACAATCAACCAATACAAAATTCCTTTTGTTGTTGCCCTTTCTTTAACCATGTTTTGTGTATGTAGAAAACCTATTTAGGTTACTTTTCAAAATCTGTCAGGTCAAGCATTTCCAGATCGCATCGAAATTGTGGATCCTTTCCTCCTCCTGCGCCGCCTCTGTCTAATTCTCCAGAAACTCAACAGTAGGATGCCTGCGATCCAACGACACGACACAAATAAGATGATTGAAAACCTAGGAGCACAGGAATCTCTAAAATGATCAAACGAGCCTTTCACTTACCAAAAGCTGCAAAAGCTGCGGGTAAAAGCCAGTGACTCGTGACCAGCACGGGCATATCCAGCTGAAATCAATAAGGTTAAAAGGGATGTATACGTTCAGGTTCTGAAATAAAGATAAAGGAAAACAAGAAGACACTCATCAGATTCTAGTTCTTACATCCTCTGGAAGGAATGAGCCAAAATATTTACTGCCTCCAGAATCGTCGTTCTTCTGAGCTGAATCAAGAGTTTCAGTGCTGAAAGTGTCTGTTGTTGAATTCAGAACTGTGCCCAGATCATTACCCCCATACCCTGGTTGCCTCTGGTTTCTTCTTTGTGGATTGTAGCCCTTAATCCCCCAAACCTCGAACCTTGAATCATTCCCGCAGATCAATTCCTTCCCAAGAACCGATGAATACATAGAGAAATTGACATCAGTTCTCCGAGATGGTAACAGGTTCTTGTCTAAATGCAAGGGCAGTTTCTGTCTATTTGAGTCGGGGAAAAGAACAGGATCCTTAACATTTTTGCTGGTAAAGTTCAATATTTTCTTCAAAAGCCAAAAACAATTGGTCACCATGTGGCTGCTATCTAAGCAGTTGGAGTCCCCGTATACTGAAATCCGGCCACTACCAATCTCCAACAGGCCGAGTATGGGAGAATCGTCCTGCAATAGTAGTAAATCAGCGCATGAAACAGCAAGAAGTGCCTGATCATCAGAGTAGATAATCGCATAACAAGATAGTAAAATTACCTTTCCCATGCCTGACAGCAACACATTTTGGGTGGCACTACTCTCTGAGCTCTCTGGAAGCGGGAAACCGTGCAAGTAGCCACCTCCTGGAAACTTCACTATATTTGATCCAGATGCATACCGGTTATCCTCTCCATTCATGTAAAAATCACCATTGAGGATCTTGTCTCCAAAAGCAATTCCGAATGAGGCCAACAGATCATTCAATGCAGGCAAATTAGCACCTCCGGTGGCAGGGGTCCACCAGCTCCGAGTGTTGTCATCAAAAAATCTCATTTTCACCATGGTTTCTACATTATACCAATCAGCAAACACAACAAGACCTAGCCCTGTACTGATGACGTCTTCTCTAAGTTTTCTAATCTCTTCCGGGAAAAACTCATCTTCAAGGTCCACCAACATCAGTGTTCCATACTGGAGAGCATCAAAGCATGTAAGCGGGGAGCCAAGAGTTTCGACAAAATATCCAGCATCCCTTAACATGTTGAACATGACATGGAAATTTGTATGAAGGTGATCCCCGTGCCAGTCAAGGATATCGTTCCGAACATCTAGAGAGTCTTTTGGTATATACCCAGGTGGGTACTTTATGCTATGAAATTGATCCCAAAGAATTCTTGCTGACCTAGGAGGAGTCGGAACCACTTTCAGTTTCAGTTGTAGGATACAGGTGCTAGTTTTAGTCTTACCATCTCCATTGGCTATTGGACTGTAAATTCTGAAAGTTACATTGCCTTCTATATCTCCAGAAAACTGAGCCCCTTCTTCTTTAATTTGCATGTGAAGGGCCAGGTAACCAGTCCATGGCCAAATAACATCTGAATAAGTAAAATGAATGCTGAGAATATTGCCTTCCTTGGTTGAAGGATGCCATGTAGGAGGGCTTTCAACATATCCGATAACAGACATTCCATTCAGAATGGTGGCATTAAACATAACTGGCATGGCACCCGCATAAAGAGGCTGACGGCAAAAAGGCCACGAGTAAGGGCAGTCAGAGTAATCTAGAACGCTGGGGAAAATACTTGCTCGTGGTTCATAGCTCTTCAGAATTTCATACGAGTCTAATCTGTATAATAAAGAATGCGTTTAGAAATAACAAATACTTATCATAGACTCATAGTGGAGTGAAAGCTAGCATTACCATAAACCACATCAAAATAACTTACAGACTAACTCTTCCTGCACCCTGCTCATACATATTCGGACCAGAGAGCTTTGCAGCACCTTCAACCAAAGCTTGCTTCATACTTGCTGGATTCAAGATATCCCTGCGCTTGTTTTCAGGAATTACACTAACAAGAAGGCAAACTATACCAGCAACCACGGGACTTGCAACGCTAGTTCCTGACAAACTTTTACAGCCTGTGCTGATCTTGGACCCCATGATCTCTCGTCCATATGCAACAACATCTGGCTTCATGCGACCATAACTGTCGATGCATCAGAATTATACATCTCAAGAACTGATCAGCATAGTAAAGGTTATTGTATAAATTTTATGCTACACAGTCTAACTAATCTTTTTGTATTTTTTAAAATTTTTCCAGGAGGAATATTCATGTCCAATTTTCTGACAGATTATGGAAATATTACGACAAAAAAAAAAGAAGCAAATCCGAATCATAAAAGTCCCAATCAATTCTACATGATTGAAGAAATTGATCTTTGCTGCATGCTTTTAGAGGAGAAACAGACGCAAAGACAGCTTAACATAGATTCTGTATCTCATCTTATGGTAGAAGAGGAATTTTCAGACAGATTTTGGAAATATTTAAGACAAAAAAAACTAACAAATCCGAATCATAAAAGTCCCTATCAATTCTACTGGATTGAAAAAATTGATCTTTGCTGCATGCTTTCAGAGGAGAAACATACGCAAAGACAGCCCAACATAGATTCTGTATCTCATCTTATGGTGGAAGAGAATTTAAGACAATCAGACACATCCAACGGGGATAAAGAAAATTAGAGTTTAAGGCAGCAACAACTTTCAAAAAAAGGAAAAGGGAAAAAAATGAAGAAGAAGAAGTTGAATTTTAAACATATATAAACCAAACAAACGGGATAGCAATTCAGGTTCCATACCCATGAGGAATTTCCCAAGTACTCATCCCTCGCGATGAAAAGGCAGCTATATGATCATTGTAATCAATGCCACCAACACCAATTACATCACTTTGATCTGCAGGGTTATTTAGAGTTCCATATAGTGGCCCATCATTGCCAATTGCAGATATCATGACGACATTGTTAGCTGTAAGCTCCCAAACCTAGACAAAGATCAATTCACACTATTTAAACTGTATGACCAAGAAAAGATTATAATCCTAGTTCCTACATTCTTACTAGCATTTGGAATTCAGTATTGCATCGCTTGTCTAGTCTAGTCAGTACAAACAGTTCAAAATCGACACTGTGCCAAGCAGCGATATGAAAAACAATAAACGGTGATTTCAGCATAAGGCCCATGACTCCTACTACCCTTTCATGAGAATATTAAAAGTTGCAAGAGTATAACATAAGGCCAAGAGGCTCGCCTTCTCGACAAATGGAAGGTCCAAGTAATCTGGCCCTCCAATGCTCAAATTCAGCACATCCATTTCCATGGCAATGGCATAATTGAATGCATCAAGAAACCACGATGTATAAGATACCTGCAATTAGCTGAACACAAAATTCTCATAATCTCCCCAATACAGAAGAGCCAGAAGGGACACAGCAAAGACAGCTCATTAAGTGGTAATACAACCAAACATAGGAGTAACATTGCATGACTAACTGGGAAAAGAAAAAAAGAAAAAATACAATTAGATTTAAAGTCATGATCCATGTCAATTAGTAAAATAGACAGTTTCAGCCAGCATAACATACAGAAAATGAATGAAAAAATTGTGCATTGATGCATTACCTGTGCATCTGTAAATACACGAAAAGCATAAATCTCAGCATCTGGAGCAAAACCAAGACACTGTGCATCTTGACCTGCAATGACTCCAGCAACAAAAGTCCCATGACCAAGATTGTCATTGAGTGTATCCTCATTGGTCCAATTAGTGCGCTCCTGAAATCAGATGGACTAAAATAGTAAAAGATCATGAACTTGATAGGTGACATTATTTACAAGTTTGGAAAAAATATGAAAAGAAAAAAGGTAAGATAATTATGCCATTCTTCCTCACTAATTGATTACCTTGATATTACGGAAATGAGGGTGATCTGCTCGAATACCAGTATCAAATATAGCCATTTTGACTTTTGAACCAGTGTACCCTTTTGACCAGAGACTTTCTGCTCCGAAATAGGATGTAACTTGTGATTTCTGCGACAAATCAAGAAGAGCGTAAACATAGGGTATTTTGGTCGTGGTAGAAAATTTTATATGTTGGGGAATTTTATATGTTAAGGTGCTGGCCCAATCACATATTGACATGTGTCAATTTCCCATCTATTTTTCCATAAAAAAAGCTGAATATGAAGTAGAGGTTGAATTTTTGGACACATGGCGACATGTGATTGACCCCTCACCTTAACATACAAAATTCCCAACATAAAAGACAAAGTAGGTCATGAAACGGTGTTGACATTTTGCCAATCAGTAGTGTTGGCATTATTTCCCTTCTCTTTTACTTTCAAAAGGCAAGAATAACTTATTTCAAGAGAGACAGGCACAACAATACCTTTACAACATGAGCACTTCATAAACTTATCAAAGTTCGAACAGTTCAGCAGACACATCTACTGTGTGACAATACCATCATTGCTAATGAGGGATCAACGTGTCCGCTAACTATGCGATCTCCATATCTATCCAATAGACAATTAATCTATATTACCGATGCCTACCCTATATTAAACGAAACATTGAGTTCCCAAATTCTTACTCTCCTCAAAGATTGAAGACACAAGGATTTATTCTATCATACCAACTAATCCACTGAAACAACACTACAGATACATACTAACATAATAACTTAACCACTCAATACTTTAAAATCACTGACATAGAAACAGCTTTAAACAAATGCAAAGGACTTACATCTGCCATCAGACTCCTTCCCCAGCTAATCCTCGTATGACTAGAATTCGCCTTCGCAGCTGCGCCTTCAGTCTCATCACCCTCACTAAATGACATTGCAGTGAAGATCTTTCCGGGCCGCTTTTTCCCATCGGCCAAGGACCCATCTTTCTCCTCAAGAACCACTCTCTGGTAGCTGAAATCCAAGGAAACATCCTTCACAAGCTCCAACTCCTCAAATTTCCCAACCAAAGCACCCCTTTTCGAATCCTCAATCGCCACCACCCCGAAATCCGTGGGGAATCTCGCAGCGGGATTTTTCCTTTCAATCCACTCCCAACCCTCAAATTTAACTTCTTCTTGGAGATAGTTTCTGTGATCTTCGGGGGTCTTGTAATCAGTGAACCGAATGATATGGTTCCTTCGGACAAAGGGTTCTCGTCGACTATGATTTCCGCCCGAAATCGGGACGTGGGTTTCGTTTCCGAGTCGAAAAAAAGGGCGCAAGAAGAAAGAAAGGAACAGGAAAATGAAGGACACGGTGAAAATGGAAAACCTCATGGTGAACAACAAAGCTCCCTCATCAAGAGACGAGGAAACGTTTCAGAATGAAGGCATTGCTGAATTCCTTCTTCTACTTCTATAAATCGATCAATGCCTGAAGATGCATTTGACCTTTTTCCCTTTATAGTTTTCCCTTTTTTGTCTACTCCTCATTTGGCTTCTTCAGTTGTCCTTTTGGCTTCTGGTTTTTCTTCTACGTAGTACAATTAATTCATCACATTGACCACATTTTGGTATTTCTTTCCCCACTTTCTCAATCTCTGTCTAAAACTCTACAATAATGGTATCTTCATCATGTTTTTCACTACTACTTCATTCCTTTGTTCATCTAACATTCACACTTCAAATTTTAACATAATTATTGATAAGATACCAATTTTGTGGTACAAATTGAATTGGAAAAAGTAAAAGTATAATGAGTGATTTAAATTACCTTAAAATATACTATAAGTGGAAAGTGACAAAATTTAAAAATACACGTAAAAGGAAAGTGCGCCAAAATAAAATGAACGGAGGGAGTATCATTTTATCGAGATTGATAAATGTTTCAATTTTTTTGTAAATAAAAAAAGAACTATCGCATATCTATTCTCTCTCTATATATATATAAAGCCTAAATCTATTTTCTGTGCACAGGTTTAGAGGTTTAGGTGCAATAGTCCATTTTTTACGTTCAATCTCTCCTCCCTGCTATTTGGTTCGTCCACCTATTTTCTTTGCAATTGCTAATTTTTTCGACCGACTACTGTAGATACGCAGCAGATTGTCGATGTTCGGTCACCTTTTGAACTCCACACCTCTTCACTTGCCTAGTCCGCTTGCCGTTTTTCTCTCTTGTTGTTATGTGTCTCCTTCACATCCCTCCTCTCCATCCACGCATCTTCATTCAAGGTGACTCACATCGGTATTTGCTTTTTATTATTATTACATTTTACCGCTCTGCCTTTCTTCTCTTTCAATTTCAGTATAGGTGAATTTAGGGGTTCCGATTTCTTTTACTTTGTTTATGTGTTTACTTTCTTTAGCTGATTATGCAAAGGGATTTGATTCCTTTTATAAAGGAAAGAATTTAGGGCTTTTGATTTGTTGAATTTAGGGGTTTTGAATCATTTTACTTTGTTTAACTTGAAACTACACTTACCCCAATATAATCTTGTCGATGTAGCCGAGTAGATCTAGTCGGAATCAACCCAAAATCTGTCGTAGGTCAGCTCGGAGTAGTTGGTCTTTGGGAATCAACACCTTTAAGCCTTCACCGGAGTTTGTAGAATGGATTTCTTCATCTCCGTGAAAGAGGAAATCAGACTCGCTACAAAATGAATAAAAAGGGGAAAAGGGCAAAAACAGTAAAAACAAAGGGAAATTTAAAAAAACAAAACTTAGAACAACACAACTACAGTAGAAACCATCATCCACGTGAAGGATGAAGTGGCACTTTAAGCCGGTGAAGTGATGTCGCTTGAAGACCGGCGATTGAAACTAACCGCTTAAAGACCTAGGGCAGCATGGGAGCAAAATCGGTCATATATGGGCCTGAGGCGTGGCTAGCTACTCCATTGTGACCACCACGTGGTTGTCATAACAACAGTCGTCCCTATGGAGGGAAGCGACTGATATATTGCTATGACGACAATGAAAGAGACTTTGGAGCGGAGGAGTAAGGCTAAAGAATGAAGTCGGAAGGTTAAGGGAAGGGGAGGTTGAGGGGTTAAGGTGGTGGGGGGAGGCCGCGCGAAGTTTGGTGGTGGCTTCCCCCCGTGGTTAGGGTTTACTTTGTTTTGGTAATGAAGAGAGCAAGCAGAATAGTTGTTTGGAGTTTTTAGAGAGGAAGTGGAGAGGGATGTTGAAGAAAGAAGATTTAATCTCACGCATCGCTAGACATGGATTGTGGTACATACCTCCCCGGTAGAGCGAGGTTTAGCATTAGATTGAACACCTTGCAAAAGCATATTGGTTCGCTGAAGACAAGCGGCACCTCGCCAAGGTAGGAGAGGATCCGACTGCCACAAACACCACGAATAGATCACGATCTATAGATGAGGAGCACACTACATGGGCCACAACCACATGACTTACCAACTATAAATAAAGACAAGAAATAATCAACAAGGTAAGCATATATTGGAGAGAAAATACATATGAAATAAGGCCCTAACTTAGGCATTGTAGCCTTGTCCCCGAGACCTGGT
>JAULKJ010000001.1:6049034-6061317 GCA_032355405.1 Rubia balearica
GGAAATTGAAACTTAAATAGCCCGCAGGTTTAAGCAACAATGAAGATAATGAGAATGTCTCAAAATTATGAATATATGATTGATAAAAGTTGTTAAAAATCGTGGATTCCTCCCCTATTTATAGGGTGAATTCGGAAATCACAAAGAATACAGGATTCTGCAGAAACCTAGTTCAAATAGGATTTGTTTTCTTTGTCCTAAAATAACTACAATTAAATGTCCTAATCTAATCCTAACATAAATAAATCTCGGCTTAAATTTGCAGGCCTTGGCCGAATTATTCAAGTAAAATCTCAGCCAAAATCAACTTCCTAACTAACTAGCTGACTAACTAACTAATTTAGTTCAATAAAAAAATCTACCTATTACAAGGCCCATGTGGCCAAATGTTAGGCTTTATAAATTGTAAATTTATAAATCCTGGCTTCTTTCTTCTGGGATACATGAAATGAGGAGGGACATCAATATCATTTTGGTTGTCAACGTTTCCACTTATAATTATGTCAAGATTAAACATCCTCACTAAAAAATCTAGTGGGAAAAAAGTATCGCGTATTCTTGGCAAAAGTCTTCTAGGCTTTCATGGAATGATAGTTAAATGTTTCCTGGGATGTTCTTCATGCACACAATGTACTCCTTCCACGTATCCATCATTAAAATTATAAATTTACTCCAAACACTGAATGCCATTTTGATATCAATAGGGCTTTTGAAAAGTTGTTGTAATCTTTTTTTCTTTATGCCGAGATTCTCTCCTCATTATTCTCTATGTTGTTCCGCCTTTTCTCACCTGCCATTATCTTTTCTTCCCTTATAGGTGCTTGGAGTTTGTTGACTTAACTCCATCACTGTTCAGTGTATCACCTATTCATATACCGTCGCCTTCTCATATTCCACAAAAGGTAACTTACTTTTTGTCAGAATTTAATCAATGTGTTTTCGACTGATTTAACTCCTCTTTTTTTGATTTTTCAGTGTCTTAAATTAAATTCTGTGCTTAATTGGTTCAAAAAATGTTTCAATATTTCATTATCATCTTCTTTTCTTATTGTTCATGTGCATTGTTGTTCTCCGCCAACTCGAAAGTTTCTCTGTCTTTACTCTTATTTCACTTTCTTAAACGATTTTCGTGATTGTGAATTTGTGTTGTGTCTTCGCTCTATCAATTTTTTTGTTCACTTTTGGTTCAAAAGTTCTTCGATTATCTTCTATGGCGTTTATTATGTGTTTTTTTTAAATTTTACCAGAATATACTATCTGTTTATTTGTAATTCTAACTAACATGATTTTTGTCTAATTCCTAGGAGTCATCTCTGCCCAAATATCTATCCCTAGTCTTGCTGATTCTCTCGTAGAGGATGTCTTGGTTGATGATGTTAACTCTGGGGAGGATTCCGATCATCTTACCGGTTCTTGTGCCATTAATAATATTCTTTCTGACTACTGCTTGGAAAATCTAAAGTATAATTTTTCTTTCATGTCTTCGTTTAAGCTGAGGGCTCCTGCTAACTCTAAGAGTGTTCACACTCCTTCTCCTGGCTACATATCTTTCTATTTAGATTATCTTAAATTTGGACATGTTTTTCCTCTCCCCCAGCATGTCCTAGATTTGCTTCTATCTAATCGAATTGCGTTGTCTCAGTTTCACCCTAAGGGTATCGCGATCATTGTGGGTTTCCACTATGTCTGTAAACAAGCTGATGTTCCCTTTTTGATTGACTTATTTCATACCTTATATCATCTTCGCAAGGTGAAAAACTCATCATGAATTCACATTCTATCCTATCATTCCAACTGTTAAGCTCACCAGTAGGTTCTCTAGTAATTACGGTGTGTGGTGCAATTGTTTTTATATGTAAAACTGGATGATAATTGGAACTATAATGTTCAGAATTCCAAATTTCCTAAGCTCGGGGTTCGACTTAATGCTAATTTCGAGGTTGTATTGAAACTCAACAAACATTCGATAGGTCATCACCCTACTGAATCTGAGAGTGAAGGTGTTTGTTTGTTGTTATCTTGTTGTTTGACTATGTCATTCATGTTATTTTTATCCCTTATTTTTCATACTGCTCAATTATGTTCGCGTGTTGGCCTGACTTATGCTGTATGCTGAATTGCAGGTATAAATCTAGTTGGGCGTCCTGTTGACAGGTCATTTATTCCTGATGATGAACCCGAAGAGATGGAGACCTTTATTTTCCAACTGCATGGCACCATTGCTGAGGATGTCTCTCCGGAGAATCTCACCGAAGAAAATTCTCAGTTAATATCTAGTAAAGGTAAGGCATTAGAAGGGGAAAGGGTGTTTATAGAGGATGTTGTCGCTGCTATAGAAAGAAAAACAAAGCAACAGAATGGTGGTTCGCTAACTGCCTTGGGCCCTCTGAGAAGAGAGGTCACACTAGCCACCCCCGTTCTAAGCCACCGTTGCAAAGTAGTAACTTGTTGACAGAGGGGACCTTTCCTGCCACTCTTTCTAAGCTCTCTCTTCACGATTCGATGGTTGTGGTATGTTCGTTGTAGCTCTAAAATTGTTTTTTATTTATTTTGGTATTCTCTTATTGCGATGACTAACTATTTACGTTTATTTATGTCTTTTTCTGGCTGATGTTATAAGATTGATGAGAGTCTTTAGCTTCTTGATGAACCGGTTGGCAAATTTTCCAAGGAAGACAGTTCGCTGCTAGAGCAGTAGAACACTAGTGAGAAGGAGCACGAGGTTCTGATGATCTCGCTTGAAGTTGCTGAAGCGTGCGCATGCTGTTGAAGAAGAAGCCAATAGGCTCCGCTTTGAGTTGGAGGAGATGTGGACTTAGGGTCCTGCTTCACCTATCTACCCCCAAGTTCTTGCTGATTGGATTTTTAAAATGAAGTATTTCTTCAATCTATTTGAAGAGGTTTCTAGTTTTACTCGCAATGTCGGTTGGTGCAAAGCTTTAATGGAGCTACGAAAGTTGAACCCTACCATGAAGGTGAAGAAATTGCCTCCACTGGCTAGGTTCGAGGAAATACTGAAGCAGTAGAAGATTGTACTTGTATTGAATTTATCCGTAAAATTTCTGATGGTGGACATCCTTATGCCCAACTATCACATCTTGCTAGTCTTCTCTCCTTGCCTTCTATTTCTAAGCTGCAAGGTTGCCATGTTGATTATATTGCTAGCCTTCTGTTTGCTTCTCCTAACCTTAAGCCATCTTCTAACCAAGAGGTGAATGCAATTGCGGAGACTCCCGCTCAGAATCTATTCAGCATACGTCTGATGCTCCTTCTAATGTTAGTTAATTTTAGAATTATAGCTTAACTTAAGAACATTTAGATTTTTGTTTGTAACGTATAATGATTCTTTTAATATATTTATATACCTCCTTTGATGTGAATATGTTAAACTAATTATAATTTTTCAGTCCTGATATTTATTTATGTGCGGGGATTTGATATTTTGATCGACTATTAATTTTTAAATCTACAAGATATGTTGGGTTCTGGTGTTCGTTCCGAGCGGCATCCCCAATTTATATTTCCCAATTCTTTTTTGCCTTACTATAGTGATTGAGACTACCACTTCCCTATCCAATGAATATTTTGAGTTGCTTTCTAGTAATCATTTTTTAAGTTCTGGGGGTTCTGCTATGGAATCTATTCCATTATGTCTTAGATGGTGTGTCCCTACTGCTCGCCATCTTCATCGCCTCCTATGAGTTGTCCTTGTAGTAAATTGGTAGTTGATGGTTACAATTTTGAATCCCTTGACAATGATATTGTTCCCAGTTTAGTTGATCTCAAATATGTTGGTATATACATGCATTCACTCAACCTTCCTAGTTGTGTTCAGGAGTGGGCGCTGTTGTTGGGTGTTCGTCTCAAATACATGCTATTAAGCATTAATGATCTGGAGTTTGGATGGGAAAAACTATAAGCGATTCCCAAGACTATATTAACGAGTTGAAAGGATACTTCGCCGAACAGAACGACCTTATCAACAACAGCAGCTAAGCTTGGTTAGCAAGAAGAAGTAAAGAATTTTTCTGAGAACAAAGCACGCAATGCTTATTAGAAGACCTTTATCATAGATTAACAATGTTCTTGTACTGACCATTTATTGGATCAACTGAAGAAGAAACAGGATGAGTGTGATCATCTTTTTAGTACTTCTGCAGGGTGGCAGAGTAGGTTTGATGAAATGTTTGTTGTGAATACCCACTGAGTGTGCCCGCCTTGACTCATGCATGCATCAGCTTGAACAAGTTTGTGTTAAATACAAAGATTAACTCTAGGCCTTTTCCTCATTGCCTCATGGTTCCACTAGCCATGGGGATCTAACTATGAATATTGGCGGGCAGAGAATTAATATACCTGGGTATGTTAGGTCACATAATTGTCAAATATAGGAGGAGATACACAACCTAGAGGATATGAAAAAAAGCTATCAAGAAACCGTTGATCTCATGAGTATGCAACTTGATTGCGAAGAGTTTGGTCCTATAAATGATTTTAAAGCGTATTATGCTAAGTATCTTGATCATATGGAACGAAGCGGCCGAAACCGCCATCCTGCCAACTTACATATGAAATAGCGCTACGATCATATTGTATCTAAGGAATATAAGGCTGAGAAATACCACTACTGTGGTGGTTCTTCTTCTGTTAGGTCATCTCGCGCACCAAGGCGGAGATAACTTGTTCGATATAATAATTTATTTCTTCACATGTTTCAAATATTAATTTTTTTTATTTTCAATGCATTTGCACACACAAATTTATGTTTGTTTTTGTAAGATATATAGCTTGCGAGATTAAGGTTGTAATTCTACATTGTGCGAAGATGTAAGATTTATTGCTTGCTTTTGTCACTGTTTTTATAGGCATATATGGCTTTTGGCAAGATCTATAGTTTGCAAGATTGAGGTGGTAAACCTATATTGTGCGATGCCACAAGATCCATTGCTTGATTTTGTCGATGTTTTTGTAGGCATATGTGCCTTTTTCAAGATATATAGCTTGCGAGATTGAGGTTTTACACCTATATAGTGTGAAGCCGTAAGATATATTGCTTGATTTTGTCGCTGTTTTTGAAGGCATATGAGATTTTTTAAAAGATCTATAGCTTGAGGAATTGAGTTTGCAAAGTTGCAAGATCTATTGCTTGCTTTTGTCACTTTTCTGATTTTGTTATTTTTATTTTGACAGTGTCTGTAGTTTGTTGTGTTGCGATTGTGTAACTTTACTTGTATGCAATAACAAGACTTGATATTCGGTTCTCTTTGGGATGTGCCATGGTTTACTACTTTTTGGTGGTATTACTATGAACTTCGAGTAAAATGTAAGTGAACAATACTATGAAAGATTTGGCCCGTTAGACGTTTTATGATATTGATTATGTAAGGTTGCAATGATATCACATTGGAAACCAAATGATGATGCCAACAATTAAAAGGATGATAGTAGTTTACAACAGTGAAGACATTTGTAGCTAAACCCCACTAATGACCCCTTTAGTCATTCAATGCCTAAAGGTATCCCATTAATAACATTAAGCACGGAGAATAAACAAGCTTGGTAACACTTATAAACACTACACCGTGTCTAAGCATTTAACCAATTCATGTATTTACACAAGATTAGTCAAGAACGTTCAACGTTCATAAACCTCTCCTATTTGCTGCACAAAACAAACATGACAAAGAAATCGACATTACCACATTTATCTAGCATCCATCAAATCATCAACAACATTAGAAGCTCTAACTCATGACTTTGGATTTCATATCAAAAGAAGGGAGAATTAGCTACTTTCTCCAAACCCTAACAAATAATCAGACAAGGAATTCATATGCTCAAACTTCTGACACCATTAATGAATTCAACAACCATTTAAGGAACAAAAAATGCACAATGGAGAAAGCATTAAATAGATAGAAATGATTCTCAAGACATAGATAAGGAAGCTTCAATCCAATGCTCCCAAGGAGATTACTACCCTAGATTATTAAAACACATAACTACCCTACAAAAAATAAGAAAAGAAAGAAGAAGAAACTAGGGTTTTAAACCCAGAAAATCGCAGGAAGAAAAGAAGTTTCGAAAAGGTAGGATAGGGTTTTGTATTTATAGTACAAAAGGAAAGAAAGATTTCTGGCCACCTGTCTCGTCGCGACTCGCGACAAGACATTCAACATCTTGATTTCTTTCCTCTCTTTGTCTAAACTACTCCTCTTCACATCACTTTTCTTTAATCCTTCTAGTCTTCAAAGCTCAAAAGAATTTCTTCAAATCTTCAAAGATAGTCTTCAAATTCTTCAAACATTGGCCCTGTCACACAAAACCCCTAGAAAAGTAATAAAAGTGTAAAGTCGCTCTTAACTCATCTTAGAGATTTCCAAGGAAAAATGCCACATTTAGAGCACAAAAGTGTACAATAGTGAATCCAAAAGGTCCCAAAAATGACTGTATAAAAGGGCACAACATTCACAATCGAGCGTCACTTTGATTGTGTGTCAGGAATAGCTAGTGCTAGAAACATGAGATTTTGGGGTTTTTCGTCTAACAACTACTAATCATGGAAACAAGAGAGATTAAAATATATTAGACTATCCTTGGGGATGTTTGCATGATATTACTGATGAATGACTTTGATCATAGATTCGATCACATATAAGACATATAAACCTATCTCATATTTATGTCACATAGTGTGGGTGATAGTCCGTCATTTCCAATGCTTGTCAAGGTTGATCGACATCTTCTTAGCTATCACCACCACTCTCGTCATTAGGGAAATTGTGTCAATAGACTAAGTATTCACTCCTCTTTCCCTGTAAAACTCACTCCCACTGCTAACACACCCCCGCTTAGAGAATCAAGTGCATTAGTAGTCGCCTTGCGTAGGTAGCAACCGTTAGGTATGAGAGTAAGGAAAATACATCCAAGGTACTCCACTATGAATTCTTTTCCCTAGGCCTATAGAGGCAAAGGAATAGGCATCTCGTTATGAATCTAGATTTGAAACAACTATGGTCGTTATACGACAACCCTAGTTTCTTCAAACTATTATGATCATTCTATCGGGGTATACCGAGGGTTATTACACCCCCGTTAGGGTATCTTGTCCCTAAAATGAACATTATTACACAATGATACAATAAAATTAGCCTCTAACGGTTGAAACAGTACTCTCAATCATACATGCATGCACTCACAACACCAGTACTCACGAACTAACAATCAAGCCTAGCACGATGACATATCACATATTAAACTATGGTGCATCATAGAATATACATAACATGCATCTTACAGGAATATAAAGCTTAAATACGACACGCATATTCATAGACAAAAAAATAGGAAGATCTAAAATCTCACAAAATCATCACCTAATCATAAACACAAATAAATCCCCAAGTAATAAAAAAACTCTACTGCTAATAAATCAATAACATTCATTGAATTAAATGCCACATATCTAAGAAACTAAGAGAAGGAAAAGAGAAGAAAAACTCTAGAGGGAGAGAATTCTCTTCTTCCTTCCTAACTACCGAAAGTACAATCTACATACTAAACTCTAGAAGACTAAAGGCTCTTTATATAGGAGAAGATAAATGGGTCTCTAAAAGCTTAAGTTTGGAAAACTCCTAGAAAAAACCCTAAGGGCACCACTAGTGTCATGTCGGCACGGGCCATGTTAAAGCACACGGCTTATCACCCAACCTCAACGCAACCTCATGCCCGTATACGCGCCACAAACGTACGGCGGTCCCATGTACCTCAACGCATGCCTGAGAACCGGTCTCCCTTAAATGCGATGCACACACCCCTGGGTCATCCAGTGCTGCCCGCCTAACCGCTCACGGCCCGTGATGTTCCCATCTGCTCCAGCGACTCGCTGTGCACAACTTCCGTGCACGCATCACCTGGTCGCTTGCCAGACCATCACCTTAAGTGTTGAGTCACGGCCCGAAAAGACATGTCCCAAGCTCCTTGTCCCAGAAGTCGTCTCTTTTGCTTGTAATAGTTAGCTATTAGCTTAACTTATTTAGTTCTTTGAGGACCAAGCCTGCCCTTAGTTTGGTTTTTCTCCATTTTGTTCTTGTACCTAGTACTTGTAATTACTTCCGTACACCATATATGTAGAGTACTGAGCTACCCACACCCGGTAACCTTTTTGCAATATATTGAAAATGAGCATTTTCTCCCAGTTGTTGGGCCTTGTATTGCTTTCTTGTTGCTTGTTGTGAAGTCTTGCTCCATTCAAACTCGTGTATTTTCGCTGCGTACTCGGACCCCGCCCCTCTAAAGGCTCGGTGTGCAAGGTGCAACCAAGCTGAGTGCAACATGTGTGGAAACTAGGCCGTAGTCGTGACACTCTAACACGGCTAGGCCGCACGGTTAACTCTTTGAGAGGGTGACCTGTGATAGTTGGTATCCAAGCTCAAGCAGTCTTCGGGCGCATAGTGAAAGAGGTTGTCACTATGTCGAAGAAGACCGATCGGTTGTAGAACATTAAGAGAGTTCTCTTTGGTGAGGCACAAGGGTTCGAGAGCCTAGCTGACCTTGTGAATCAAACAGAATCGAATGTTTCCATTATCAGTAGAAACATCGAAGTGGCAAAAATGAAGGTTGCACGTCAGGATGAGGAGATCGCAGAGCTGAGGTAAGCCTTGGCGGCTCGCGAGTCAGACGTTGCCGAGATGAGAGTCATAATCGAGAAGCTTAGCGTAGATATGCGCGTACTCATGCAAGTTGTGGCCAACTTGTCCCAAGGTGGGCGCGGTGACAGTGATGTCTGTGCTGTGCACAAAAAGAAAGTCTCTGAGCCTAAGAAATACGGTGGGGCACGTGATGCGTGAGAGATTGATAACTTTTTGTACGAGATAGAACAATACTTTAAGGAGACCGAAATGAATTTGGAAGTTGAGAAAGTCACTGTTGCCACAATGTACTTAGAGGGCTGCGCAATAGTGTGGTGGCGATCCTAGGACGCGGAGATAAAAGCAAGTCGCTTAGCCATCAACACATGGGAATAGTTGAAGCTCAAGGTGAAGCAAAAATTCATGCTCACCAACATGAAAGAACTGGCATTGTTGAGACTCAAGTCCCTGACACAAACCAACAGTATAAGGGAATACGTGTCGGGTTTCCATGCTTAACTTGCCTGACCATCCGGAGGAGTACAAACTCCATGACTTCAACTAGGAATTGAAGTCGTAGGCTAGACTTGAGCTAAGGAGAGCTCGTTGCACTGACTATAACTCAACGGTGGCGTTCGTCAAAAGTCTTGGTGACTATGGGGAAGAGGATCGCAAAGAGTTGATAGGGAGGTGGATGGTTCCACTGTTGCCAAGGTGGGTAACGGTGCGGGTGCAAGTTCTCTCAAGGTGGAGAGTAACTTTAGACCCAGTCCGAGCGGCGGAGGTAGCTACAAGACCAATTTGGGTTTGGGAAGGAATGAGGGAAGCCACAGGGAAAGTGCAGCCAGTTCAACCGGGTCCAAACCAAGTTCTAAACCAAGGTAGGGAGGACATCAAAACGAAAAGACGCAGCTTGTGTGCGGGACGTGCAAATGGAATCATGCCCTTGTTGATTGTCCAACAAAGCAGAGAATAACTGCAATGTTGCTCGAGGACTCGAGACAAATCATGGAGGCACTGAGCGAGGTAGTTCAGGAGCAGTCGACTGAAGAGTCTGGGCCCAAAAAGGAAGAACCATGCTCCATTGGGGAATTAAATCTGCGGTGTAATTCCATGGTGGGATCAATAGAGCCAGGCGGTTGAATCTGTTAATGAAGCATGAGATCGACTGGGGTGGTTGGTGCATTGCGAGCCGCGGCTCAGTCAAGTAGAGCGTAAGAGAAGAGCCGCGGCTCAGTCAAGTAGAGCGTAAGAGGCCGCACCAAAACTTGACAAACCTGAGATAGTTCGTGTGAAACCGATGCGACATGAACATAGAGCATTGATGCATATGGACTTGCGCATGAATGAAAAACCCATCCGAGCGATGATCGATACTGGAGCTAGCCATGTGTATATCTCCGAAACAGAGGCATCAAGATTGGGGCTCAAGTTGGAGAAAGTTGTGGGCAGGATGAAGACCGTTAACAGTGAAGCCCAACCAGTACTAGGCATTGCGAGGCAATGCTTGGTCAAGTTTGGCACCATAAAGACCACGACAGATTTTCATGTCATTAAAATGGATGACTTCGGGTTAGTCCTCGACATGGATTTCCTAAGAGATGCACAGATTGTCGTATACCCATTCGACAATTACCTTTACGTCTTAGGCACCGATCCGTGAACGGTTAAAACGACTGCAAAGAGATCTCCCGAGGATAAACTCTTGGCTTTGCAGCTCATCCAGTGCATAAGACAAGATGATGACTGAGGTTCAGCAGATCTGGGTGAGGTGAACATAACTGAAGGATCAGCAGGGTCTACACCAGCAATGGGTTTTCCCAATGGGTCCGAAGAGCTTTGTGAAGCAAGTCAAAAGGTTGAGCATGTTGTGGGTTGCTCCCCAACTGCGAGGGCGGAAGATTTGTTGAGCAAGGAGGATAGGAAGCGTTCATCGGTTTCCAAGAAGATCTGGATTCCAAAGATGTATCTGCCGACTAGCGCGACCTATCCAACTTCCCGTTTCGAGTCGTTCAAACAAGCTAAACCTTGTAAAACTCGGCGGGAAAGACAATTCAGCATTCACATCAGCTACCCCCTGTTGTTCCACAAGGCAAGAGGCAGAAACGTGAACAGATGATGATGCGTACATGACAACATCCAGAGTTGGACATTCCTTCGGTTATCGATCAAGGAGTGGGTGCTATAAAATCAAGGCAGGTCAAAACGGAATTGAAGAGAAGCCGAGGACCACGGCTACACCAAAGTACACCAGTGCCAAGAAATGAATCAACTTCTTTCTTAAGGTAGAAGTGTACGAGAAGAGTGTGGGTAGCAAAGCACCTTGGAGAATTGATGGCTCCGGGGACGTTCGTGCGAATTAAGTGTGGGGAGAATGTTACGGAGTCAGGCTTATCACCCAACCTCAATGCAACCCCATGCCCGCATGCGTGCCACAAACATGCTGCGGTCCCGTGCCGCTCAACGCGTGCCTGCAAACTGGTCTCCTTAAACTGCGACACACACGCCTCTGGGTCATCCAGTGCTGCCCACCTAACCGCTCACGGCTCGTAATGTTTCCCTCTGCGCCCGCGACGTGCTGTGCACAACACCTGAGCTGTTCGTGCCTAACGCCTGGTCGCCCGTCAGGCCAGCACGTTATATGTTGAGTCACGGTCCGAGAAGACATGTCTCAAGCTCCTTGTCTCAAAAGTCTTCTCTTTTGCTTGTAATAGTTAGCTATTAGTTTAACTTAGTTCTTGGAGAACCAGGCTTGCTTGCCCTTAGTTTGGTTTTTCTCTATTTTGTTTTTGTTTTTGTACCTAGTACTTGTAATTACTTCCGTACACCATATATGGGGAGTACTGAGCTACCCACATCCGGTTACCTTTTTACAATCTATTGAAAACGAGTATTTGCTCCAGTTGTCAGGTTTTGTATTGCTTTCTTGTTGTTTGTTGTGAAGTCTTGCTCCATTCAAACTCGCGTATTTCCACTGCATACTCGGTCCACGCCTTTCTAAAAACTTGGTGTGAAAGATGCAACCAAACTTGAGTGCGACGTGCGTGAAAACTAGGTGGTAGTCATGACAATTTAGCACAGCGAGGCCGCACGGTTAACTCCGACCCGGAGGGGTACATAATTTTAGATGTTGAACTTTTAAAATCGTTGATGAATGGAGTAGTTAAAAGGGAAATACTAGTTAGAAAAGAAGTGGTAAGACAGAAGTAGCTCAAAGCATTGTTTGGCCGTCTCATGTCTGAGATTTCAATTTTGTTCGAAAGGGCGAGATCACAAAAGCAGCCTTAGAATTTTCGCTCTGATCAGAGATTAGAAAGCTGTAATCTTTCGCAGTGTTGCAGTAAAGGCACAGGAATCGCCATGGGAGGAGAAGTGGAGAAGATGGTGGCGGTGGGTCTTATTTGGGGGGCAACAAATGCACTGATGCGCAAAGGGGCAATCATATGGGACAAGAAGGTAAAATCCACGCCCCAACCAAACGCGCCCTCCCGCCCGATCACCGACACCCTCAAGAACTGGTTCAACCTCTTGCTGACGTGGCAGTACTCGGTGCCGTTCATGGTGAACCTCTCCGCCTCCGCCACTTTCTTTGCGATTCTCGGCACCACCCCGATTTCTCTGGCGGTGCCGGTCACCAATGCGACGACGTTTGC
>JAULKJ010000001.1:6089020-6103764 GCA_032355405.1 Rubia balearica
AAAAATGAAAAACATCTGCATCAGAAAAATAACACTACAAACATCAACTCTTATTACCAATACCTCAGCCGAAAAATGAAAACATCAACATGAGAAAATATTTTTTTTAAACTACAAATATCAATCTATATCACCTAAAAAAATATGAAAAAATCAACTCATATCAATTAAACCTTACCCGAATAATAAAAAATATCAACTTAAGAGAAAAAAAAAATCTACAAACATCAACAAAAAACTATAGTACCTCAAGAAAAAAATTCTTTAAAAAAATACTTGGTGAGATTTGAACCTTGGTCACTAACCTCAAAGTTTAGAGAAATAACCACTACACCAGTGACATTCAGTCAAATAATATTAAACCTTACCATATACATCAAAAACATAAATTATCCCAAAAAATGGTCACAGTAGTCTTGAACTCCTGACCTCTAACCTCAACATCTAGAGTTCTAACCTCTAGACCAAATAACATTTCTGATCAGTCAATAAATATTAAACCTTAGCATATCACTTCAAAAAAAATAAAAAATTTAATTAAATCTCATCTCTCAGGCACTGAAGCTCAGCCGTCGTCCATCCACTGTCGCCGCCGTAGCCGTCGACCTGAAGTCGCTGTCCGCCCGCCATCGCCGCCGTCGTCCGTTCACCGTCTCTGTCCGTCCGCCATCGCCGTCCATCCGCCGTCGCAGTCGCAATCGCCGTCCGTTCTCCGTTGCAATCGCCTTCCGTTTGTCGTTGCTGTCCATCTGCCGTCTCCGTCGCCATCCATCCGCCGTCGCCACTGCCGCCTCTACCGCCGCAGTCAGATGTAGCCGTACGTGTAATGCACGCGTCATCCCCATAGTGCTGCGCGTAGATCTCACGCGCACCAACAATCTTACAGATACGCTTCTCTGTGACTCCACCGTTGTCTTTGCTCCTGTTCCAGATCGAGTTCACGCCGCCGCGCTCCAGCCAAATCTTCCTCGTCTCATTAATCTCAGTCCGCCATCTCCTCGCCGTCTCATCGATCTCTGTCGTCTCATCGCTCCAGTCGGATCTTTGCGGCGTGGAGCTCTGATTCTCTATGGACATCCGACGAGGAAAGTTATTTTTTCCAGCAGAAGTAGTAGGTGTGCGGGCGAGGACAATCATCTTCTCTGGTGAAAGTAGCAGATGCGCGACGACTGTGACGCATAGCGGCGGAGCAGTGGCACTTGGCGGCAGAGCGGTGATAGCTGGTGGCAGACCGATGGCAATTGAGGAGGAGCGGTGGCAGTTACAGAGGAGAGAGATGAAACGAAAAATAAATGACAATTACTCCATCCGTTCCAGTTCAAACTGCATACTTTTTGACCAACTTTCTCAAGACACATTTGACCATAAATTTTAACCACTATATAGATACAAATATCATTATGTGAGATATCATTGGATTCCCTGCATGATGTATTTCTAAACATCAAATTTTAATACACCATTATTATACATAAATAAAGCTATCGTTAGTCAAATATGGTATGAGAAACTTGACCAAAAAGTGTGCAGTTTGAATTGGGACGGAGGGAGTAACAAACTCAGAAGGGAGATTTTTCATACCAGATGTCTTCAATCTGACACACATTACAAACAGATCCAGATGAGAGTTTATATAGATCTTCCAAATTACAATATCCTAAACAAGAATGGAATAGGACTATCCTATTACTAGTCCTAAATAGAACTGAAATTACCAAATAACAAATTCAAAACAGAAAAGAATTTAGATTCAAGTCATATTCTAGCAGTTGAGAATGAGAAACTTAAGAACTTAGTCCCATTTACCATAAAATGTGATTAGATGGAGATGGTTGGGCTGTTTTTATATAATTATTATCTAAAAGTTAAAAATAAAAATTTTTATCACTATTTTTTATTTTTAAAATCGAATTAATATTTTATCTAGCCTTTTTGTAGTTTTTTGAAGAATAATCATTCCAAGATGTTGGGAACAACTCCCAACAGCAATTACAATAAGTGGAATTGACATCCAACCTAACTACCCTCTAGAAATAACCAAGCTATTGCTACGATATTCAAATTACATGTTAACCAGTTTGATCATCTGTACTATTATATATCAAAGATCCAATAAAAATGGTAACATCGCTCTCGGGGATATTAACTCGCTTCTCGCAAAAATCATGACCACTTGGCGAAGAGGAGTGTATCAGCATCAATATCACTACGCCAAACAGAGATTTACAACAGTTGTAACACCACATGATCTTGATCCTAAACGCGATCTATATTGTCCAAACTGTAAACACCTTGAAAAACACAGATAGAGAACGAAACTTCTAATAGAGAAACACAAACAAAATCAAGAACACAGGAACACAATTTGTAAAACTAGATCGGACAAATTACATCACATGAACAATTAGATTAAATGATCATCAAGGACACATCAATCTAATCTATCCGGTTGAAGGACAATACTAGTGTATAGAAACTAATCATACTTATTGTATAACCTAAACATTAAAAGTATATCAATTGAAAAAACTATTGTTTACCCATCTCCCCATGGTGATGGGAAAATGGGAAAAAGTAAGATGGGAGAAAAAACTTCAGAGGAGAAGAAGGGGGCGTCGGCCGCTGTAGGGTTTTGGTTAGCCTTTTATATTTTCATGTAGGGCGTCGGCGTACAATCAGATCAAGTACGAAGATCTGAACTCATCCAAACTGATGGAAACCCAAATACAAAAACACAAACAAGAATTGTGAAAACACGATCTGTACAATCAGATAAGAACAAAACATCGACGCGATCAACTAAACCGAGTGATCATCATGAACACAACTATTTAATCCATCACATCGAAAAACAATACTAATGTATGAAAATAAATCCATACTTATTCAATAATATAAACGCTCAAACAATCTTGATTGAATTCTTCCCCATCTCTCTATGATGGGAAGATGGAGAAAATAAATTGAAGGAGAAAGTAAAGTTGTTCAGAGAAAGTGTGTAGAGGTGCGGCTAGGGTTTAGAAAATCAGATGAGATATACTCCCTATTTACCACATCAAACTGCATACTCTGACTTTCAGCAGTTGACTTGAAAAAAAATTGATCTTTAATTCATTGAGGATAGTATCACCTTGTGAAAAGTTGATATTTTAAAAATATGTGTTATAATGGATTGTCAAAATGCAGGTTAAATTGGGACAAAAGATTACGATAGAGAGAAGAAGAGCATGGATCTTGCAAGAGCAGAGACAGTGGTTAATTGCTAAGGTGCTTCCAAATCAACCCAACTAGACACAGAATCAACCTCAATCCTATAAACTATCCGTTTCTCTGCACGTCCCAACTATTATTCAATATACTCACCACACCCACCATCTGCTACTTAATCCTCCTTGTTTTAACATCTTTTGGTGTTCTATGATCTCCAAGATCAAACTCTCTCTCAGTTTATTAAGAAACAAATCCTTTTCAAGATTCTCTCCAAACAATTAAACTAATTCCATTCATTTAGGGTTTTTGTTAGTTCCATCACACTCTGTTGGAATCTTCTTCCTTTTTTTACTTTAAAGAATTATTAAAACACACATAATTCCTTTATTTTGCCATGTTTTGCACCATAACTTTAGGTGGTATTATTTTTGCAAGTTGAAATGTGTGGAGAGAATTGAGTGATGAGAGTAAAAAAAATTTAATCAGTAATTGAGAATAATTCATTTTTTGTCATAAAAGAAAAGATGTCAATCTTAAAAACATATACTAAAATGAAAAGTGGGTCAAACATACGAAATCTCAGGAAATATAAAACAAATGCATGTTGGCATCAAGCCAAACTGAAAAGATACTCTAAAGAGCTAAAACATAAAGATTTTTCCCAGTTCCTTTAATGATGATACTATATTTACAGACGTACTACTCATGACTAAAAGGAGAAAATGGGAAACATTATCTTCTTTGTTCAATCTCCCTTTGCCTCGTACATATTAATTCTTGTCGCAAAATCGTCAATCTGATTATGTAGTACTAGTATAAACTGTATGCATAATTAAAACTGATGACAATTATTAATTACAAAGCATTTCAACAAAGTATTGTGGTCCAGGGCGGAACCATGGGGGAGTGAGGGGGTGCTGACACCTTCCCTACGATCTAGTGGTCCGGAATTTAGGTCCGGAAGTCACCGGAATCCATGGATTCCTGCCCCTCTTCTAACAGTTGCAGTGCATAATTGGTTTAATATATTTTTTTGCCTAACTAACCCAAAACGATGTCATTTTGCACTTTGTGGAACGACGTCATTTTGATAGTTTGATGGCCAAAAAATAATGTTTTGATTTGGGATGAAACCAAATCGGCCCAGCCCAAATCAAAACCATAAATTCATTAGACAGAACTCTGCCCCTCGCATTAAGCTAACCAAACTCGGCCTCTCACATTTGTTCTCGGCTTCCGTCTCCAGCATTGCACCCTCTAGTTTCGCCGTGCCGTCGTCGTCGTCCGCCGCATCGTCTCAGCGTCTCCTCCGCCCTCAGCGCAGCGGTTCATCGACAGCCACCGACCACCGTCCACCTTGCTTAGATTAACAAATAAAAAGG
Organism: Rubia balearica; assembly: GCA_032355405.1. NCBI lineage: Eukaryota > Viridiplantae > Streptophyta > Magnoliopsida > Gentianales > Rubiaceae > Rubia > Rubia balearica. The sequence continues at coordinate 6,093,613 of JAULKJ010000001.1, forward strand.
CATTATTCTTGATTTCTTGTGTTGTATAAATTGAATTGATTGAAATAGCATATGTGCGAATTGTGATTGTGTATTTGTATGAATAGCATATTTCGTATTGGGGGTGGAAATTTGAATCTGTGTTAAAGACTGTGTGAATTGTTATACTTTGACATTGTGAATTGAAAATCAATTTTTTCTAGTGAATTGTAGTTTGTGTTGAATTTGTCGTAGTAGAGGGAATATTTTTTTTGAGTTGAATATATAGCCAATTTATGTGTAATGTGTGAGTTAGTAATAGTAATAATTTAATATGACATATGTAGCCAACATCGTAGGACACAATTGTCTCCAGTTTTTAGTGGTTCTACTTCTAGCAACACTAGTGTTAGAAATTAGTTTCTAATCCAGTGATTTGTCGTACTTATAAAAATCTTAATAATATGTATTCATCTTATTATGTAATAATTGTTCGTTATAATTTTATTGTATTAAGTGTGCAAAAAAAATTTACTCTTCTTTTCAGCCCCCCTAGCTGAGCTCCTGGGTGCAACACATAATTTTAGACTTTAAATCGCTTATGTTAAGTGTACAACATGTCAAAATTTGGTCTTAAAGAGGATACCTGCAAAATAAAAGTTTCCAAGGTTGTAGTCTAGAATTTTTTCCCAAGACTCAGCATGTTAATATCATGATATCCCAACAGATTGCTAGTACTGGTCCAAGGGAGCGAATGATTGGGAATCCCCAAACTCGGCTGAAGAATTTACTAGTAATAATGTGTTGGTAAGCGACAGACTGGTCGGAGCAGATGCAGGTGGAGCGTGAGGCGTGTTGTCGACGGCGGCGGGATGCGTGTGGAGCGCGTGAGGTACACGGTCAACCGAAACCGGCGGCAACATTGGGTCGGTTACGATGAGGTGACCGACGGTAAGGTGGCCGGCATCGGTGAGGCTTCCGGGAAGACAGTATATGGAAACTGGTCTTTATAGAAATCAGCATCCCGACTGTTAAAGAAAGTACGAGATTCCAAATCATAAAGGCACATTTCTTTCCAGCAAGATACCCAAGAAACAGACATCGACAACTTCTTGGAGCAAACTTGTCATTTGGGAGACATCCATAGAGTAATTCAAATGGTGTGCGACCATCAAGTTACTTCGTCAGTTTCCGGTTGATCAAATATGCAGCTGAAAGAACACATTCTCTCCAGAACTCAATTGGCATAATGACTTGAAAGCGCAAAGCACGAGCAACATTTAATAAATGACGATGCTTGCACTCAACACGACCATTATACAGTGGTGTATCAACCATATATGTGTAAAAAATAATCCCAGATTCAACAAAGTATGATCTCAAAGGTAAAAATTTTGTACCATTATCAGTCCGGACACGCCTAACCAAACGGCCAAACTGATTCTTGATCAAGGCACAAAATTCAATAAATTTAGAGGCAACTTTTGACTTAGCTAGTGATAAATAAAGCCAAACAGATCGGAAATAATCATCAACTATAGTCAAAAAATAAAATGCACCACTAGAAGATGGTGGTTTATGAGGACCCCAAACTTCACAATGTATTAATTCGAATAAAGAACTAGCATTCGAAGAACTCAAAGGAAACTATGTCTAATCTTTTTTGCTCTATGACATACAGAGCAAGGAACATTAACATTATTTTTGCTAAAATCAAGAGTAGAAACAGAAGACAACATTGTAGAGGAAGGATGCCTAAGACACTGATGCCACAAATCAAAAGACGAAACTGAAGCAAGTATCAGAATAAACTCCAAGATGTGAGGACAATCATTTGTATCCAACAGGCAAAGAAAATAAACCCTCTTGCTCTTCACCCACTTCAATCACATTCCTCATACTGATTTTCTGTAAAATGCAATAATTTTCAGTAAACAGATCTAGGAATTTTAAAGCAGATAACAATATAGAGCATGATAATAAATGGCATCGCAGAGAAGGTATGTAGAGCACCTGAGTAAAAGAAACATCTCCAAAATGAATAGAACCATATTGTGTTGTAGATGACACCAATCCATCAGACAATATAACATTCACAAAATTGACAGCAGCAGTAATATCAATCAGAGAACCTTTGTTACCAGTCATGTGATATGAGGCTCCTGAATCAATAATCCATGGTAAAGTAGACTTATCTGACCTATGGTCAGACACAACATTAAATTGATTAAATAAATGTAGGGTCGTACTCTATTGGTCATCAGACAGAGCAGGACCGAAGTTAGAACGGGTAGGGGTATTGATGGAGATGCCAAGATGACTACCACCATAAATGAAAAAATTCCACGAATTGATCAAACATTAAAGGGTTATGTTTGGGAGCCTCTAATTAACATGGTTGGACCGATGGCAAGGTCAAGAACGAAGCTTAGATATGTGGCATTGAATGCTCTGATTGATCAACTTCATGATGAAGAATTCAAGAATGAGTCAACTAGGGCTTAGATTAATTATTCAAACTTGTCGATTAACTGAAGACATCGTGAAGAACACTATACTCATTTTTTCCCACTGGGTTTTTAACGAGGTAGTGTGTCTTTGTAAAATATTGTAACATTATTTTATATCAGTCCAATAACCCGGCCATGTGGGCTTCTAAAGAGATAATATTTTTGACCCAGCCCATTAGGGTTTTGAAGATATGGAGTTTTATCCTGATTAGACTTAAATTTGGTAAAATTAGATAAGGTAATATTCTTCAAGGCTACTTCTTGAATAATTTCGACTAGATTACCATAGTTACCATTTATTTTAGGTATTTTAGTTAGATATGATTTTACCTTCTTAAATCTGCCATAAGTTGAATTAGTTTCAAATTGTAATTGGGTTTTATGGTCGAAATCCACCCTATAAAAGGAGGGGGTTTGCCAAGATTTTCACAACCTTTAATCAATCTAATTTTCAATTTTTTTAGTTATACTCATTGCTTGTGAGCGTCTACATTGTTTCTTAATCATGCAGGTTAATTAGGTATTAATAACCTTGTGAACTAAACCTGCGGGCTAGTTAGGGAGTAAGTCGAAATTAATAATTCCCCGAGAGCTAGATTCTTGAATTTCTTGCGGCCACATTAGAGTTGGGAAAAATCCCTATAGTTGTCAAAGATAAAAAATTAAGCAATCCAAAGTTTTTGCAAGGAGATTCATATCAGTTGGTATCGGAGAAAAGCGAAAGAACTTGTGACCGAAATCTTCAGGGGGTTTTTCGAGTTTTGCATATTTTATTTTTGAAATTTGTGTTCTAAATTTATAAACTCTTTTGTGTCATATTTTAACTATTTTTTTCCTTTCTTAGCAGAAGGATTGAGTCTAGATTCGAAGGATGTTGAAGGGTCCGAGAGTTAGAATACTTCGGTATTACTATCTGCCTTCACCTTCATCAATCGAGTCAGGAGGACGTCGAAGGGTCTGAGCGTTAACAAGTATTATTTGCCTTCACCTCCCCGGTCACTTTTGTAATTTTAGGTAGCTTATACAGTTTATGTGCTTGCGATATTTTTTGTCCACTCATCTGAAGAATTATTGCATGCTCATAAACTTTTTCGTTCTTTGATTCCGTAATCTTGAATTGTTCTTTGATTCTTGATTACATCTTATAAAAAAATAGAGTTTTTTGTGTATTTTCCAGATATAGTGTCATATTTTTTACTCTTACGATCTTGAATACTCGAAATTCATTTGAATCGAGAGAAAGTTGTCGCAGTTTTCTTATTCCAAGTTTTGTGTAGGAAATTTTGTGTTCCGAACTTTTCAAAAGTTGAAACAAAAAGTATCAGATTTTTGGGTTTTGAAATCGGGAAACCAGGGTTAAAATTGGAAATTTGGGGCTGATTTGTAATTTTCAAAAGTTTGGGGGCTGTTTTGCAATTTTTGAAAATTGCACATTGTTGGATTTATTTGGGAAATAAGAATATGATTTTGTGTGATATATTTTGGGTAATATTAAAATTTATAGTTGAAAAATAAAGAAAAAAAGGAAATCCTATTTGAAAAGGAAAAGAAACAAAATCCTAATCGGAATCAGAAAAGGGAGTTTCTTTGAGTTTGGGCGTGGGAATTGGAGCAGAAATTTTATCTTGGGCAGAAATTAAGTACCAAAAATCCTTTTCAAGGAAGGATTAGGGTTGGGATAGCTAATCGAAATTGGTTTTTGAAAAGTTAATTCAATTTTCGGAACTCTTTGTTGTCTCTATAAAACATTTTTGTTTTGATCATAACTTCTTCGTTACAGCTCCGATTCATGCCATTCAAATTGAATTTTGTTCCTTATTATTTATATAATTTGTAATTCCATATCGTAGAGCCAAATTTTGAGTTTATTATTTTTAAATTTCGAGATTAGATCTGCAGTACTTTACTCCTATATTGCTTTGAATTTGTTGTACATTGGTCGATTGCCCTCATATTAGCATTCTCCCTGTGATTTGTGAGAGCTATACACTTGGTGAGTGACCTTACTAAACAACTAGAAGGGGGAAAATATTATTACTAACTATTTATTTTCATAGCAGTGTAGTGAAAATGGCAGACGATAATCCATTTGTCCTGCCATTTGTTAGCGATCCCAACAATGTGTCATTGACGAACATGTCCAATAGTAAGCATGGAGAGAAGACACGGGATGAGGCACCAGACAGTTGGGAGCAACATTGTATAAAACTCAATGAACATGTTGATCCAGATTGATTTGTCGTCACATTAAATGCACTCATGAGTGCGGTACAGAGATTGGCGAGAAAAGTTGATAGATTTGCACCACCTACACTACAAACCATGGCCATTAGAGATGATTCTCAGTGATTTTTTTGTAGATTCCAAGGTTACGGTAGTTTCGATGAAGATTCCAATGAATCAGAAAGGCAATCCCACCGAGGATCTTCAAGAAGGCATCGCCATGACGGACATCATGATTCCTGAAGAAGGACAAGGGCTAGCTCAAGTTCAGGGTCAAGCTCGGATTTTGATATTAAGGGATTGAAGTGTGATATCCCTCGATTTTTGATCATACTCATGGGTTGAATATTAAAGCATAAAAAATCATGGAAAGAGCTTAGACGTGAAGGCCATGCCAATGTGTTTGTTGGTAAAAGAAAATATCCAAATTTGAAGAAGGATGGCAAAGTAGTGGAGGAAGAGATCCTAGTTATGAGAATGATTCCGAGATTTATTAGTATCCAAAGATAGCGTCATTGGATTTGTCTTTTTGATTACTAAAATAATGACTACAAGAACTTTCAAAATCGATGAACAGTTTCACTGGTAGAGTGGAAAGAAGAAGGGGGGCAGATTGACCTCCACGGTCTGTGGAAAACACCAATATTTTGATATATATATATATATAGCCTTTTCTCCTTTATTTCCTTGGGCTATAAATAGCCCTTTCTTCCCCATTTGATGGGAGCCCGACTTGGAGCCTCTAAAACCCTAGTTTTTCCATTTCTCTTTCAATTTCTTCCATGCTTCTCTGTGGATTTATGTTCTATATTATAGGTTTTAGTTATCTAGGTTAATTATACGCTTGGGAGAAATTGGTAAGCATTTATAGTGTGAATTTGTGAGATTTATTTTATCATATTTTGTGCTTTGATTGTCAATTATTTTTTGTGCATTGTTGTGTGATTAATGCATGATTTAAACTAGGATAATCAACTAGTTGATGATTGTGAATTGATTTTTTGCTAAGTTTTTGGTCAAACCCAGAAGACTTTGTCCTTTTGTCGATGTGATTATTATTGATTGATGTTTGGTTGTAATTAGGAGTGACAACTAATGATGATTGTCGATTAATGAAATTTCTTAGGTTTGAATGAATTTTAAATGGGTATGCCTAATTACCGATGTCGCTCACTAATAATGTCTAGCATGAAGGCCAATCCTCATAGTCATTATTAATATATATATATATATATATAATTGTGCTATATGTATGTTTCTCGCTTGCAGGACATTGTGCTATTTGTGTTAGGTCTCCATGTTTATTGTTATACTTGGGGTATTCTATGACACCGATTGTCTAGAGTGACCCGAGGGTAAGGGGTATTTCGTGGCTCCGATAGCCCATATAGCCCATTCTAGCTATAATATAGGAGAGGTGAGAAATTCCTTCACTTGAAAGGTGTTGACAAGTTCTCCACAACATGTGCTAAATGTGTGCATCAAAGGATAACGAGAAATGTAAACCAAAGGATAATGAAAAATGTAAACCAGTTGTTACATAATTATAATCTTAGTTACATCATTTGTACTTTATTTGTACCAGTTGTTTATTATGTTAGTTGATGAAAATAGTCGTAGTGTATTTCCACAACCAAAATACCCCCCATTTTTTACAACACACTGAGAATGACATCTTTGTGTGTCTTTTAGCTATGTTTAATACTTGATTGAATCCATTTTCTATATGGATGACCCCGACTTGCCACTAGTCACTCTCTAGTAGTTAGTGCCGCATTAAGGGCCTATAAATTCCATCTTTGAGAGACAAGACGATGGCCTCCCAAATTTTGGATTCCTCCACTCTTGAGCCACCGCACGCAAATGAAAATGCTAATATCTCAATTCCTTATGCTCTTCAAACAACTGGTTCAGATGATCTGCTTGCTTTGAAATAAGGGTCATCTTTTGATCAATCTCGCGCATTTTCTCTACTAGAAATCTCTGCCACTCATTTTCCTGCCATATAACATCTATTAATTCCATTTCCAACTTCTAAATAACAAAATCTTGCTTGAATGTATGAGTATCATACTCATCCAACGATGCTAAGTTTTGTTCCAATTTAGTCTTCCACCCCAACTCAAACTCTATCAATCTTAGCAAACCCCCCTCCCTAATCATCAAACCTATTCTATAGCCCATTCCTTTATTTTCAACGGAATATTCAAATTCTTAAGGTAGTCATAAACAACCTCCAAATTAATAGCACAACCCTTCAAAGCCCACTTGAGGTCACCTTCGAACATACCTTCAGGCAACTCACTATCACGATCCAAACCCTTGTGTCTATCACAACTGGATAACCTACGGCCGAACAATATAACTATGAGATATTCTTGAACGAACCACTTATCTTCAACATTACTTTCCTCTTTCATCACCTTCTTTGAAGCCTTTAGAACATACCCATTCGCCAAATACATACACTTCTCTCCCAATAGCACAACCACCTCACTGAAACTACCATAACCCCACACATACCGTGAAAAAAACCAGACATAAAACCCTTCCTGGAAAACATCACTGCCTAAAACACATAAAAACTTGTTAACGCCCATTATAAGCTATCATACCTTATCACTAGTCGATCCACCAGCATCGCCAGTAGAACAACCCCTTGCGACTCTTTTGCACTTCTTCTCAGAAGCACATCCGTCAACCCTCTTAGTTTGAGTTAACCCAACTACAGTGTCAAGTTCCATATCACCACTAGTCTTCTCGATAATATCTTTAGCCGAATAAAGATCCATCTTACAAAATTTTTGAACTCCTTCATCGACAGAAACAACTCCATCTTAGCTAATTCCTCGATCAAACAAAAGGTATAACCACCATCCTTTACCTTTTTTCAACTCTTCATCCACTGCATAATTTGCCTTCTCCAATGCCTCTGCATTAATAACCTTATCCTCTAAACCAACTATACCCAAATTAGGATCTTATCACGAATACTTGCCCAGAAGTTACACCACCGACCTTGGCTATCTTAGCATACTTATCGGCAAAACAACCATACCAAGTCTTCATAAGCCAATTCCCAGTGGAGGTCACGATAAGTTCAAGAGTCGGTGGCTTATAAACCTGGCTTCACGCGGTGGCGCATTCAGAGTTCTATGCTGATTTACATGGCGGAAACACTCCGGTCAATGACATCACGTGTAATTTTCTTATTCTTTTTAGTCAATAGTTTAACTTTTTTATTTGAGCTTCTATTCAGTCAGATCAGGAAAGACATACATGATTAACTTGATCAACTTATTGCATTTAAGTTTTATTAATATAATTATAAATATAAAGGGATGAGTTTGCTAAATTCTCCAGTATTTTAAAGGTTTTAACTTTGAAAAATAAAATAAGGAAAAAAGTGTGTTTATGCCCCTTGGTTATTTAGTTTGTGCACATATACCCCCAATTTTTCAAAATTGCATTTGTACCTCTGGTGTAATCTGAAAAACTGGTCAACTATGGTCACTTCCGGATTCAAGGGAAATGATTGTTTTGCCTTTTCATTTCTCAACCCCCCAGCCTAACCACCGTCGATTCCCTCGTCGATTTCCTCATCTTCATTTTAAAAGCTTGATCAGGCCAATTTAGATTTCAGGGCTTAGAGAGGCCTGGTCAATGGAAAATAAGTCAGTTGAGTTTGGATATGGTGAAGCTTGGGTGGACAAAGGGATGATTAGTGGTGTGGGTTTTGTGGTGGTGGGTGACTTGACGAGGAGCATGGATGGAGGCTTATGCGAGGGGGGGTGCTAGGGTTTTGGGCTTGCGGTTGGGCTGTGGCAAGGAAACGTCATGGGAAGCTGCGATGAAAGGTAAATGGTGTTAGTGTGACGTGGTTGGCAGGTTAGGGCTGCGGTAAAGTGGTTGGGGCTACCGGTGGAGTTTGGGTTTTTGATTTATGGGTTTGGGTGTGGGTGACAGGATGGGTGTTGTCGCGGTGGTGACGGGGTAGTGTCGAGACGGTGGTGGACTGTTGGTGCTTGCGTCACTGGTGGTGCACCGATTTGATGGGCTTGGATGTGGGGGTTTTGATGGGAATGGCGGGATGGTGGTTGTGGGTTTTGACGGGCCGTGGTGGTGGGTGTGTGGTGAATTGGTGGCGGCGGCGATGGTGGTGGGTGTGTGGTGAATTGGTGGTGGCGGCGGCGGTGGTGGTGGGTTTCTAGTGTAGGGTTAGGGTGGCGGTGGAAGTGGCGAGGTTGCGAAGGTGAAGGAGACGGTGGTGGAGCCGTGAAGGTGGAGGTGGAGGTGCAGGTGGGGTAGAGGTGGTGGATTGGCGGTGGAGGTAGGGGCGGAGGTGGCGAATTGGCAACGTAGGTGGCGGTATGGTGGCAGAGGTGGCAGATTGGCAGTGTAGGTGGCGGTGTGGTGGCGGAGGTGGTGGTGGAGCGGAAAAGGTGGCGGTGGGACTTAAGGACGAACTTGTCCATTCAATTTTAGAGTTTGACCCAAAGAGCATTTTTATCATTTCAAGTCAGTCAATGACCGGACTCAAGTAGGGCAGGTATGAATTATTAAGGCATAAGTAATCCAGGGGTACGATTACACTTTAAAAGAACTTAGAAATATGGGTCCTCAGACATGAAAGCTGAAGGGCATGAGTGGATTTTGCCCATAAAATAAAGACAAGTTGGCGGGGTTGATGAGTTTGGCTGTCACAATCTTGGTGTTGGAAACGTGTTTGTGGTATGTAGATGAAAATGGCATATTTCACAGATTTATGTCCGCCCTCAATTGTGCAATTGCAATTTGGGTTTACATGACCCTGTCCTCCACAATCAGATTCTAATAATAATGCAATCAACCAACCAGTAACTTCATAAATAGTAGTCCCACCTATGATATCATGACGTCCAAAGTGTTCAAAGTTATCAAATCACACAATATTACAGTGATTTGCCAAGGATAGCACATTTCCCATGTTTCCGATAAATTCTAGTACTGCTTAGGCCATGTACAGTGGTAAGAAACCAGTCTAGAGACCAAAAATTTTCACAGTGGGGGACTCTAGAATGGTAAGATTCTCTTGGTAAGAGACCGTTCAAGAGGCCGGATTGTCAGCCAATGCACATGACTCTGTCAGGCGCGGCCCTTTTTTTAAATGCTGCTGGACACGTGGCACTCCGTCATTCGCCCACGTTTCCCGAGCTAGCCCAGCCTTTTTTAATTTCATTCCGCGGACACGTGTCGCCCACCGGTTGGGCCATGGCCATGTGTCCGCAACGGTCACATTTTGAATGCGGCTGAAATTTCAAAATCAGGGGACACGTGGGCGAGTGACAGCACACCATGTTTCCCCATGCAATGGCCATATTCTTTTTTCTGCTCTTAATGGGACACGTGGGCGAGTGACAGCACACCATGTTTCCCCATGCACCGGCCATATTCTTTTTTCTGCTCTTAATGGGACACGTGT
>JAULKJ010000001.1:6217854-6228178 GCA_032355405.1 Rubia balearica
GTTCATAACCAACTTTTCTCTGTCCACCATGACCAGTTCTCTGGTGGTCGGAATTCACCTGGCTCGAGCCATGTACGGCCAGCTCGGCGTAGACTTGGTGGTTCAGAGCTCCGTCGTCCAGACCATCGTGTGGCTCACGCTTCTGCTGCTGATATTTGAAGTCCGGCGAGCTTGAACCGACGGAGATTCGAGTGAGGTGAGAGATTTGGAGCAGGATTCGGGAGGTGAGGTTGAGAAACCGGCGATGTGGTCGTTGGTGAAGGCGGTTTGGTGGAAGCTTTCCATGAACCCAAGTACTCATGCATGTATTATTGGCCTTACTTGGGCGTTTTTGTCCAATACTAGGTACTCATATTTTATTGATTCCTTTCTTAATGATTGCTAGTAAATTACATTCTTGTTTTATTTATTTTTTGTGTTTGTATATAGGTGGTATATTCCAATGCCGGAAGTGGTAGAACAATCAATACTGATCATGTCAAAAGCTGGAACCGGAACTGCAATGTTTAGCATGGGTTAGTGAATACTGCATACTTTAACTTTCATAACTTTCATACTTGACTTGAAAAATGTTTGATCATTAAATATTAAGAATAATTAAAACTTGTGAAAATGTAATATTTTAAATTATAACACAATAGTACCAATTCAATTTTATGATCAAAATAAAGATGTTTTGGCTAAATGACAGTCAAATTGCAGATTGAGTTGAGACGGATGAGTATGGAGTTCAATGTTCATTTCATCTGGAATTAATAAAACTTAAGCTAAATCTCTTCAAATTGAGCTGAACAGATGAATATGAATGTTGTTGATGGCAATAGAAGTTTAACATGAGGTGATTGTTGATTAATGTGCAGGAATGTTCATGGCTTCACAGAAGAAAATAATAGCGTGTGGAGCGAATCTAACAATATTAGGAATGGTGCTGAGGTTCATTGCCGGACCGGCAGCAATGGCCGTTGCTTCGGTGGCTGTAGGATTACGCGGCGATGTTTTACATACTGCTATAATGCAGGTTAGTAGGTTACTGTTTTTCCCTCTCAGCCTAATTATACACACATAGTCCCTCCGCTTCTCTATTTGTGGCACTGAAAAATAGAATGAGTGGATGAAATTGAAGGAATAAGGTAAGTGTTTCACTAATAGAGGAACAGATGGAGTATAATATGGTGTTAATAGTAGTAAAGGTTTAAACTAGATATATTTATGCTAAAATTAATCCTAAATGGTTGTAAACAAAATATATACGATCCAATTCAGTTTAATTTGATAAAATTTAAATGAATTTAGCTATATTATTAGTATGTTTTTGTTTAATTTAGTTCAAACCAAATCTGTGAAAACATAGTGATCTTAGTTCCTAATTTAAAAAATATACAGTCCTTCACTGATGGCTATTTTTCTCCTTTCTCTTTTATCCTTGCATTTAATTTATGAAAGTATGACTAATAGTAACGTTTGGTTTATCGTGTAATCGCAGGCTGCTATACCACAATCGATCACCTCCTTCATTTTTGCCAAGGAGTATGGTCTACATGCAGATGTCCTTAGTACTGCGTAAGTGTCCACATACAGAATTAATGCTTAAATTAAGGATTTAAGGGCTAAATTATTTCGAAAATAAATAAGATTTGTTTGTTCCCATTTTTAAAATTCATTTTTCATTTCACCTTTCATTTTTTTCATTTATCTAGCTTTTAAAAAAATTAAGTGCTCGTAAACTATCAATCGTGTTTTTGTAAAGAGATTCTATTAAACAATTTTTTCAATAATAATATTAAGACGTTCAAAATTATTTCTAATACAAGATTAATAGATTTGAAGAGAAAATGTTTAAATATGAGAATTTAGAAAGACTCCTTTCTCTCTCTGTTTTTCGGACAGCGCATAAAACATTGGTCATTAGCGGATATTGTATAATAACTATGTAGAGGGATATTTTAATAATAGATAGAGGTATATATAAGATTAAAATTTGTAATTTAACCTTTCATTTTGTCCGAAAAAAGAAAGGGAACACTAATAAAATAAATACTAATATATTTTCCCATTTTATTACAATCGTCAGTATAATAAAATATATCTTTCAGAATAAGTGATTAAGTAATCTTGACACACGTATCATTTATAAATATTTCACCATTATTAGCATTTTTATAACTCGATAAAGTTTGGATTAATTCCCTATAATAATTTAATTTTCCATCATGGTTTAATTTTTTTGTGTTAAAAAGTAGTGCCAACATCTCTTAAATAGAGGCGTATTAATTTGCTATGATTATGGGAATATGTGCAGGGTGATCTTCGGGATGCTGGTGTCCCTCCCAGTATTGGTTGGATATTGTTCAATTTTGGAGTTTCTAAAATGACCAGGCTCTAACTGTTGCTGTAGCCGCCGGTGAGTAGTACTGGCGAGTAGTGTTTAACAAGCAAGAGAGGGTGGCCTTTTAGCTTTGGTCGCGGCATTTTAGTTTCGTTTCATTTTCGGCAATTGAATTTTGAAGACTCTAATTTTGATCATCATTTTTCAAGTAGTGATCGAAAGAGATTACTTGGTGTACCCGTCTCCTCTGTTATATGAGTTTTACGTCCACTTTTACTGGTATTATTATAATTTTTGCCTAAAGAAGATTACAAATCGGATTTTCACTCAAATTCACCCCCTTAAACCTACACCTGACAAATGAATTTTCTTGGTCAGGCATGGACGAGACCCAGTCCATTCAAGTATGATGGTAGATTAGTGTGCGGATATCGGTTACCCGATCTAGTGTGTTCGGTTTCTAGTGTTATTCGGGTTTTTTTTACAAATATATATCAGATATAGCCAGGTTTGATTCACATCGTTTCGATTTGGAGTATAAATTTTTTTAATCAAGCTTAGATCGGGTTTGGTTCAAGAACACTTCAGATACATCCTCTTTTGGTTCGAGCCGAATTCAGGTATATTTAATTCACGTTTCCTTTAAATAAATCTAACAAAAATGTTATTATACAACTGTAGAACATTTGTTTTTATAGATTTTATAGAATTTTCGATGAACTCATCCAAATAAATATTTGAATGATCTTCTATCTTAATTTGTAGTCAATTTGTTAATATAGAATTTTGATCCCTAAAATGGAAATATGATTCCCTCCCCGACGCTATTATATATGCAAGCATTAATATGGGTTATTTTAATTTGTATTAACAAAATAGAATAGTCTATTTCAGTTCGGGTGAAGATTGGGTCCCTTTCTATTAAGGTTTTTCCACGTACAATCGGGTATCTTTCGTGTACGTGTCCTTTAAGACTCAAGTCAGTTTCAGGTACGAATTTTGTTCGGGTTTGGGTTCTATAACAAAACCCGCCTTAACGCTTTATTGGTCTAGCAAATGACCCATAGACTACACAAGGAATCTATTGAACTAGTATTGATCGGGTCATCATCGGTGCCGTTTTTGGGGAACTTTTGCATTAGCACCCACACAACTCATCACTTCCATGATGAAAAAGGAACCACTGGGTTACAGAGCAAACACAAGATATGGCTTAAAATAAGAACATGTTTCAGACCCCCTAAAAACTGAGTTACAAGGAATGAATCGAAATCGGAACTGGACTTTGGTGTGTATATATGACCTACACAGTCCTAACAAGTCAACGCTAAGCACCCCAAGTGGTGGATTCATTGAACAAGAACAATTCGCTAAATTGATTAAAGTTGAGAATGCCGCATCGCCATGAGTCGACTAACCGCAGAAATAGATGAAAGCTCTAGTTGCCATGCCACCTTATATTGGACCATAATCCAAGAGAAGGGAGTGCAAAAATGGACCATGATCGCACGCTATGAATAAAGACAAAAAAAAACAGACAAGGTAAGTGACTTTTTTACTCCCAAAATGCATAAAGAGGAACAATACTAATTTGATCGTCGAAACTACCTAAATGGGGCCCTTTCCGAGGACTTTTCCAGGTATTCGAAGAGGATGAGACTTGTCCAGACTGATTCCGGGAACTATCACTACTCAGAAACAATATCTCAAATCAGTGGCGCTGCTTGTGGGGATCAATTTTTCATTCTGGGTTTTAATAGTCCATGGAAAAGGCCGGAGCCTATGCCACAACTACCTCCCGTATAACAGGCACACAAAGGAAACATACAATTCTCGCACCCAAGAGAGCAACCGAGTCAAACAAAAAAACTCACCGGGCCTGGAAAACTCTCAGCAACGACATGTTCTTATAAATGTAAATTCACAACGCTAAAGACGACCCACAACAATGGTACGCTCCTGAAATACGACAAGTTCTATGTAAAATTAGACCCATGACAATAAGTGACGAGCTTAAGAAATTTTTACATAGAAGCCAATATCATATAGACCGTAGCCACGAAAATAGGCGCACCAAGAATAAATGGATAAAGACCAAGGTAGTAAACTGTAAACTCATGAACAATTTGATTAAATGGTTAATTGAAAGGTTACAAGAGATACTAAAAAGATTAATTATAAATAAATAAACGGTTAAATCAAGTTACACAATACATACACAGACAGTAAAACACGGATATATGAATAACCCAGCGAATCGTTATCTGGTAAAGGGTCGCAGTTTGAAAGATGCTCCCCGAACCTCGATTAGGCTCCCTAAGATGGCACGCCCAGCCTGTGCAATAGCCCTATAAAATCACGATAACCTAGAAAATAGTCCAGGAAAAACTACTAGACTACTATCCTACAAGAACAAGGAAAATAACCCGAACAAATTTAGTAAAAGTGAATCAACATTAGCAATGCCTGAACAACGTTAATACTAAATAAATAAGAGGATTCATTATATAATCAATAAGTACTCCATTAATCTTGAATACATACAAAAACTAAGGATTACAACAAAATGGATCTTGCCTAACTGCGAAGCCTTCCCTAGGAAGAGTTACAACTGATCATTTCCGAACCTATTGCATAAATAAATAACTACTTAAGTATCTAGTTTTATGTTAGTAAGGTCATAAAGGGCCCAAGGAAGAGAAGTTATAGAATGATTTCACATTCTCTCATTGCACCACTTCCATTTCCCAAAGTGCCCCCATGAAAGGGAACCATACTCCTCATCAAGTAGAATAGGCATACTAGCAAGCAGTGACCGCTCGTGTGCGAGTACATCTGCTTCACCCCCACAATCCAGTTGAGCAAATTCATGAAGGAAATCCTCTCTCAAGAGTCACTCAACTGAGTAGTCCATCTTCTTCTTTTGGTTTAACCATCGCGAGTCTTGTCATTCCCCTCTCGTTGGTTTCCCCCCAGCTCTCATGCCAAGGACCTCATGTGTAGAGGTTCTACATCATCCTACACCTCAGTCCCAAGTTTGGCCATCTCATCCAAGGATACTGTGAAAAATAAAATAACAAGGCAAATGTTAGACAATGCACAAATTTGGAAAAGAAAAAACAATACTTAAAAAAACTTACATTAAGGATGGACATTCCCAGCCATCCTTTAAAGGATGTAATCCTAACTTGAATCACCACAACCGGAGTAATCCCTCAAATTCATCCACACATAACAGTTCATTGCATAACTGGTGATAACCCCAACATACCCGGAATAGTTCAACGTCCCCAATAAACCCATATACCCATGAAACATCACAAATCACCATGAGAAAAACCCTCGATGAATTACACCACACACACTTATAACACACTCAAAGTTGGTATTCTAAATACCATAAAAGCATACAAATCCAGAATGAGAAAAACACTAGGAAAGCAACCCCTTTTATATGTGTACATAGAGCCTTGAAAAAGATGCGTCCTTTTAGTTTTCCCTTGGAAAGGATGCGTCCTTTAGTTTTCTCTTGGAAACTTACTAACCACTCATCAAAAAGCTTAGAAAACATAATGTCATAATATTCTGCGTGTTCCAACAAAAGAATATGAAAAAACCAGGCTTACGTGACATACTTATCCACTCACAAGCCAACCACCCAAGATATTCATAAATTTGTTTATCCCAAGGCCCACATAATTAACACAAATCTAAAACACACAAACATATTACTACTAAATATAGTACAAACAGTTTTGCAAACCACAACTTCCTGCACCGAAATAAAACACCACCCGATCTTCGCTTCGTGTAACAAAAATCACCTAATTAGCCAACACTACACCTTTAAAGACAAACGAACCCCACTCACAATTTTGCTCCATCGCAACCACTCATGTCCACTTATGTGACACGAGTAGGTAAATCACTCGCAAATTCATACAATAGCATAAGTGCCCACTCCTCACGACAAAAATAGGACAACCATCCACAATTGTGCACATGACTAGAAAATCACCGGTCCAGCGAAACAAGCTGAGGTTCATCCTACCTTTTCGTTGCAACATCCTAACCGCATACCAGTAATATTCATATCACCCCCACCCCACCCCCCAAACACAAATAACCAACAAAAATGTTTCCCTCTTTACAACATCGAGCTATATACACCCATAGCGTCCACCGGTTACAACCATTCCACCTACATTCACTAGCATGAAGACCTCAATACAATACAAGTATCACTACACATTGTTAAAGCAATTATCACCCAAAAAAAGGATTTAATGATATGTCTTATCACCCCTCCATGATAGATAAAAATCAAATAGATAACATCTTTACCATTACACACATTTGTGAAAAAAAAAATCTGATAATTGGCTATAAAAATGCCTACAAACAAAAGACAACTTTACTAATATATATTATTACACGCTTGTCATTGGAAACTTATTGCTAAGCAAAACATTCAGTTAGGTGATCCGCCGATATGATTGTTGATGTGCTAGCTCCTCCGAAACATCTGTGAGGAAGCTCGGATATTGAACCTTTTCCCATTGTGTTCGTCTTGTAGGATCTCCTTCACTTTTCAACGCATGTGTAAATACACCCCGTCGCATGTATGACCAACGACCTCCATTCGCCCCACATGCTTCATGTATTAGGACTTACAGTCTATAATTGGCTCGCGAATTGAATGTTCTATCTACATACTCCGTAAATATAAAGAGTATATATAAGTTTCTATGTTTCGCTGCAATTCCTCAACTTGCTGCTCCAGATGGTGAGAACGGGCTATTAAAACCCCATTAGATCCCCTGGATCTCATAGATAGTGCCTTAACAATCTTTTCATAGAATTCACGTTAGCCTCATGTTGTTCTTTGAGCGGTGACTCAAAACTACGACATCGTTCTTCTAGTCGAGAACAACATCTTCTCGTTGTTCGATTCTCATCTCCACACTCATAGTTCACCAATAGCTGAACGTTATATTCACATGCATCATCGTAACGGGTTTGCCACTCGTCGAACACCTCTCCAAAATAATGGCATTCGATTTTTAGATTTTCAAAATCTTTACATCCCTCATTTGTTAAGTATACAATTTCATGTTTTTTTTAATTACAAGTGTAAAAATTAAATAATAGTATAATCAAAGAATTTTAGTTTGATTTTTAAAATGAACTATATTAACATTCAATTATTAATATATTCATTTAAATTTAAATATTTTTTATAATAATAAATTCTACAAACGTATATATTAATAAAATTTCATGATAAAAATTTCCATAATTTTACTTAAAAAGTCAAATTAAGATATGTTTTAGTTGGATGAATGTATTAGGATTATTTTTTACAGCAATGATTTTTAACTAAAATGTAAGAGTGTGTCTAGACAGGCGGCCTGTCCATAACCTTATGGACAAACCATTTATTTTTACCTGATACACTGCATTTGTCAAATTAGATACTAAATTTTAAAAATATTTTTTTATATTATATATTTTTATATTTTCACATTCAAATACATATTATTATTTGTTTTAATTTTAAAAATAATTTTTTAAATTTTTTTTACAACATTTAAGGTAAAAACCACTAAGAACTGTCCATAAACTTATGGAAAAGTCACATTTCCTGAAACTTTCTCAAAATGTAATACTCCATCTGTACCAATATAAGTTGCACACTTACTATTTGTCAGTCAATACTATCAAACTTTGACCAAATATTTAAATAGATATATAAATAATAGTATTATCGTATGTGATATTGTTGAATTTATCATAATAATTAGTTTATAAATATCAACTTTTTATTTACAGTTATTAAATGTAATTAAACATATTCATAGTTCAACATATTTCTTGAAAATTGTGAAAAAGATTCGGTGAATTTTATGCTGAAACGAAGGGAGTAATTCAAGTGTTGGTGGGCCTAGGCACAGTGTTCCCACCAACCCGAAGGCCGTCGTTTTGCTGCAATTTCCATCTCGATCCCCGTGTTCTGTTAATTTCACGTTTCCAACGACCAGACCAAATTTACTCCTTCATTTCACACTAAAGAAGTACAACTCTCAGAGCATGACGTACAACTCTAGAGTGGCCTACCTGACCCTACTCCAAGTCAATTCCGTCCATTTCATTTCATTATTAATAGCAAAGGCACAGTGATCGTCAAACCAGAAGCAATCAGAGGTTTTCCGTGTAGAGAAAGAAGTAGCGTGAATTAGCTCGAGAAGCCATGGCGAAGCCTGGAGTGAGCATGGAGGTCGGAAACGACGGCGTTGCAGTCATCTCCATCTACAATCCTCCCGTCAACTCCCTCGCTATCCCGAGTAAATTTCTAGATAACTCGGTTCAATTTTCCCATTTTTTGTTGAGGTTTATTGAATTCTGAATTCTGTTTTTCGTCGGTTTGAATTTTTAGTTCTGGCTGGAATCAAGGAGAAGTTCGTGGAGGCGACGAAGCGCGATGATGTTAAAGCTATTGTTGTTTACGGTAACTTATCCTTACCAGTCTCTGTGTGTTATAAAGGAAGTTTACTTTGTAGCTTTTGATTTTCGCTGATGTAGAAGTGTCTGCCTGCTTGTATCTCTGTTTTGAAGCTGTTGATTTATCTTTTTTGAATATTTTGTTACCTTCAGTTTTGAAGACTAGACTGATCGAGTTGATTGACTTTCAGAAGAGCTTGAGCTTCAGGATAGGTTTAGGATTATTAATCAGTGTGTCTTTCTGGTTCTAGGATTAGGATTTGTTAGCATTTAGCTTCCTTGATTCTTATCATTCAATTATCTTGTGGTTCGCTGTTGAAACTGTGTTATCTTCTTGTCGTTTAGTAGGGATCTCTTCATGCATAGAAAGTGCGTCTGATTTTGTTTTTCACTGGCATGTATTGGAAAGGCAAGGGCGGGAAGTTTTCTGGTGGCTTTGACATCAACGTATTCGGCAATGTCCACAAAACTGGTATCTGCAATTGAACTGCTCTTTGTGGTGTATGAACTATGAACTCTAATCTGATCGCTAACTACAGACATATGCCTGCAGGAGATAATTCCATTTTACCAGATGTTTCTATTGATCTCTTGGTCAATACCATTGGAGGTCCGTTCATGGCTCAACTCCTGATATTTTGCTTGGTACAAGGAGAACATGTTATTTTCTCGATTTCATACATCTAATGCCTCAAACTGCTATTCTCTTTCTGTTATGACTTAGATGGGAAGAAGCCTGCTGTTGCTGCTGTAGAAGGACTTGCCCTTGGGGGTGGGTTAGAATTGGCAATGGTATGCAGTTACTATTGGATAACTGAGTTGTTTGCCCTTTAACATATTTAAAGTTTCTACAATTTCTGCGCTGTCCATGATTTTGAAGGGATGCCATGCACGAATTGCAGCACCAAGGGCACAACTTGGTTTGCCAGAACTAACACTCGGAGTTATTCCTGGCTTTGGAGGTGATCCATTTAACATCATTCAATCCATTTCTAGTTAATATCGAAGAGCAACAATGATGTCTTCACCAAAATCTCTTACATATTATTTGTGCTTCCTTTAAGGCACACAACTTCTTCCAAGGCTTGTCGGTCTCCCCAAGGCTATTGAGATTATGCTGGTGAGTACTGATCCAGAGTTTTAAAATGGATCCAAGGAGAGACTCTGTTATTTACGATATTTAGTGCTGCAACAATTTTAAGAAAATTAGTTCAGGGTGAAATGAACGAATTATTTTATTTTTTTTGGAATGCTAATTGGTGGATTTCATTTTTACTTTTTTACATCTGGTATTGTTTTGGCAGTTTTCAAAGTCAATAACATCAGAAGAAGGGAAAAAGGTAGGTCTGATTGATGAGATTGCAACTTCCCAAGAGTTGTTGCATGTATCTCGGCGTTGGGCCCTAGACATTGCTGAAAAGCGCAAACCTTGGCTGCGTACACTTCAAAGGACGGATAAGATAGGCTCCCTATCTGAAGCACGCAATATACTGAAAA
>JAULKJ010000001.1:6244950-6260718 GCA_032355405.1 Rubia balearica
CCCACACCTTTAATTTAAAGCACCTGCAAATAAAAGTAGAAGCACCTATGCTCTATGCTAAATATAATTTTAACAAATAATCAAACTTGCACAAAATTTTTAAAGAACCAAAAATACCATTTTCAAGCACCAACACCTTTAACTTAAAACACCTACAAACAAAAATAGAAGCACCTACACTCAACGCTCAAAGCACTTCTAAGAAATAATTAAACTGACATGAAAATTTAGAAAACTCATTTTCAAGCAGCCACATCTTTAACTTAAAGCACCTACCAACAAAAGTAAAAGCACCTACACATACGCTAAATACAATTTAAAATAATAATCAAACTTGCACGAATTTTTAAAGAACCAAAAATACCATTTTCAAACACCAAGAACTTTAAATCACCTAAAAACAAAAATAGAAGCACCTACACTCAATTCTAAAAGCACTTATAAGAAATAATTAAACTTGAATGAAAATATTAGAACACTCATTTTCAAGCACCCACACCTGTAACTTAAAGCACCTACGAACAAAAGTAGAAACACCTAAACTCTACGCTAAATATAATTTTAAAAAATAATCAACTTGCACGGAATTCTTAAAGCACCAAAATACCATTTTCAACACCAACACCTTTAACTTGAAGCATCTAAAAACAAAAGTAGAAGCACATACGCTCTACGCTAAATATAATTTAAACAAATAATCAACTTGCACGGAATTATTAAAGCACCAAAATACCATTTTCAACACCCTTGCACGGAATTATTAAAGCACCAAAATACCATTTTCAACACCAACACCTTTAACTTGAAGTACTTACAAACAAAAGTAGAAGCACATACACTTTACGCTCAAAGCATTTATAATAAATAGTTAAACTTGCATGAAAATTTTAGCACACTCATTTTCAAATACTCACACCTATAACTTAAAGCACCTATGCTATAAATGTAGAAGCACCTATGCCTTATGCTTAGTAAAATTTAAACATATAATCAAATTTGCTCAAAATTCTTAAAGCACCAAAAATATCATTTCAAGCACAAACAAATTTAACTTAAAGCACCTACAAACAAAAATTTAAGCACCTACACTTTACGCTCAAAGCACTTATAAGAAATAATTAAACTTACATGAAAATTTTGAACACTCATTTTCAAACACCAACAATATTATTTTCAAGCACCAACACCTTTAAGTTAAAACACCTACGAATAAAAATAGAAGCACCTACACTCTACGCTAAAAGCACTTATAAGTAATAATTAAACTTGAATGAAAATTTTAGAACATTCATTTTCAAACACCCACACCTATAACTTAAAGCACCTACAAACAAAAGTAGAAGCACCTACGCTAAATATAATTTAAACAAATAAAGCATTTCGTATAATTATTTCAATGTATAAAGCATTTAGAAACAAAAGCAGAAGAGACATTCCGTTTAATTATTTAGTAGATGAGAACGTAGGTGTCTAACTTTAAAGGCTTATTCATCATCAATTATACAATGAGAATAAGGAAGAGTAACTTTTAAGAGATGAATTTGACTGCACATAAAAATAAAAAAAAATTGGACAACACTTAAAAGAGGAATTTAATTCTCGAATTGTTGTATCATAATGTTGGCGGAACCCGGAGAGGAAAGAACAGGGTGTACGCCAGCCGCTGGATTGAAAATTTGAAGGGCTTAGATCTTGTCTCACATAACATCATTGTCTCATATAAATAGGCTGTCTCACCTGAACCGTCCCCTATATATATATACATATTTGTATATAAAGAGGGGATTGTGGAGACTCGGGCTATGCAATTCTAAAATTTAAATTGTTTTCCCCATTTATGTTTGATAAATTTTATTTCATGTATTACCAAAGGTTTGGAGTAACTTTTGGTTCTAATGATTATGTTATTTATTAAGCATTTAAATCTAACGTACTCAAAAGATACCAATCACTAGTCAAAAGTCAAACCAAAGTCTATAAGAACGTGACAATCACATTTCAAATATTCACTGGAAAGAAACTTTTTTTTATTAGACATGAAGATTACAACCTATAACTTGCAATATCCTATCAAACAAATCCTATATCCCACAATATCCCGAAAACACAACCTATATCCCACCAAACACAAAGTGATTCATCATGCAAAACAATCTATATGGATATACATCCCACCAAACACAAAGTAAAGTGATTATGTAACCCTCCAAACACAATCTATCTACGGGAAAAAATATTGAAGCGCGGAAAAATAAAGAACCAAAAATAGAATTGCAGGGGAGACGGTAGGCAAGGATAATGCGAAGGTTTAAACAAAGTTTCCTTATTCCACTTCCAGTTTGGTTTAGTTTTCAAGGTTAAAAATAATTTGAAAACAATTAGGAACTGTTATGTCTTATATAAACACATTATACATTTCTCGTTTGTTTTGTGTTTTAGAAATTTCAAAACTTCAATGTATAGATGAAAAAAATTCTTTCGCCCAAAATGGTAAAAAAAGTGAAGTTACGAGTTGATCAATTCATTTTATCATTATTTACTATGCATATTCAAATATTAGTTGCAGAATAATATAACTTAAATTCTTACTATGATGTAATGAGAATCGGGAGGTCGTCGACGTGTCTCTGAATAATATATTTTTAAATATCTATATCTTTTGAATACAATTAAATGTATGCCACGTTCCACACATCTGCATGTTTGGAACTTTTATTGATTAAAATGTATTTAAATATTTGCAGGCGATAGTAAATCAACAGAAGGGATTGTGAGGGACTCCAACTCTTCAAATCCAAAAGCTTAAATTTTTTCTCCATGTATGTTAGTCAAAATAAAATTAATGTATTACCAATGGTTTAGATTACCTTTTATTTATAATAATTATTTTCTTTGTAGAATGGTCAAATCTAACAACATACTTTACTTAACGTACTAAAAATAAGTCAATCTCTGTTCATATTCGTAAACAATAACATAATACGAAAATCACAATTTAAATTCAAACAAGAAAGAAACTTTTTATCAAAAGTTAATCATACAACCTATATCTCACAATATGCCGCAAAATACAACTTATAACCTGCAATATTCTGCAAAATAAAACCTATATCACGCCAAACGTCGAGTAAAGTGATTCTCTATCTTGGCAAACACAATCTATATCCCGTAATACTCTCCCAAACACAATCTATATCCTACCAAAATAATAAAAATGAGGAAATAAAAAGAACAAAAAAATGAACCGCGAGGGAGATTGTGGGCCCGTTAGAGGCAGAGTATTAAATCAAATTTTCCTAATATATTTCTGGTTTTTTTAGTTTTTATGTTTAAAAATATGTGGAAATAGTTATGAAATGTTATGTCTTATAAAAACCCATGATTAAGACCTCATTTGTTTTAAGTTTCGTAAACCCAAAGCCCTCAGTGTACAAAATGAGAAAATCCTTCCTTTTATTTCATGAATAGAAGAAAAGAAGTAAATTTAAGAGTTGATAAACAAGTATTATGAATATGAACTAGATTCTAAATAACAATTCTCTTTTTGTTTTATTCACAACACAATCTGTCATGCGCTCTCCCTTCTCTCTAGTTTTCACGAATTCAGATTAAAGCTTGGTACTTTTTGTTTTTTAATATATATCACATTACCGTTTTAGGCCTAACGGTCAATCAACGGTCCTGAAACCACCGCTCGGTATGGCGGCTCCTCCGCCTGCCCGAAACCGGACTCCTGCCAGAAAGAGCTTCCTGCAAGCTTTAGCAAATCGCCCACCACCCTTAACCTCCTTACTCCCTTCCAATCCTGAAATCAAACCCAAAACCCTATACAAGGGGGATATTGCTTGCATTGTTACGCGGAAAGATGCTGAAACTTTAGCCTCCCATTATTGTAATGCACTGATCGGTAAATTCATCAAGGGGAAACCTTCAATGGAAAGACTCAACGCAGCTTTCCAATCGGTGGGTTTCAAAGGACAGTTTCAACTGGGTTCAATCGACTTCCGGCGCGTCCTAATCCGTTTCCAAGACAGAGGAATACCAGAGTATGTGGCTCAAGGGACACTGGATTTTCCATGGTTCTTTCTTGAAGGTACTCAAATGGTCTATTGATTTCACCCCCGAGACAGAATCTCCAGTGGTTCCTGTTTGGGTAGTTCCAATGTGTAATAAAAAAAGTTCCAATTTTCTTCTACAATGAGACTATGATTCAGTCAATGGGTAATCAAATAGGTAGTTTCATTAAAAAAGGATGCAGCCACTACTGGGCTTACGAGACCCTCTGCAGTTAAGATATGTGTTGAGTTAGATGTCAGGAAAGTACAGCCCTCTCATATTAGGGTTGGTATAGAGGAGGATGGTGTTATCCATAATGATAAAAAACTCTCTTTAGAGTTTGAGGAACTACCATTGTACTGTGATCACTCTAAGGTAATTGGTCATACTGATAATCAATGCATTTTCTTGCATCAGGAACTTAGAAGGAATAAGGACTATGGTATAAAGCAGAGGCTCATAATTGTTGTGCCTGAAACTAAGGGTAGGAATCTGGTTTTGACTACTCCTCCAACTGATACAGCAGTGCCTAAGGCTCAAGCTAAAGTAGTCCCTGTCACTAAGGTAGTCTCTATGCCTAAGGTTACATCTGTGCCTCAGGCTCAGGCTGGTTCAGTAAAAAAGAAAACTTTGGGTGGATCATCTGGTCTATCTACCAAGGAGAAAGAAAAAGGTTTCAAAGCTCAACAAAAAGAGATCCTCTATGTTCCTAAAACTAGGCAGCTTCAAGTTCCAGGGAGTTTTGTTCAATGCCATCAGCCAGACACTCACTCTCCTAGAGCTAGTTCTGATGTTCTTATTTCTCTGAGCAAAGAAGACTCTGATTCTGACTGTCATATTTGTTAATGATGCTGTAAATGACAGTGAAATTGATACTACTTCCTATGCTGCCACTGTTATTGCTGCTGCTAATCTGAGTGCTGATACTGCTGTCATTGAAAATCTGGAGTCAGTTCCTGATGCTATTGATAACCTGGGTCCAGAACAAGCTCTTGCTGAATATTTGAATTCAGAACCTTCTGTTGATGATAAACTGATATATGAACCTGTTGCTGATTATCGGATTTCGGATTCAAAACCTCCTGTTACTGCTTCTGATAAACTTTTCTACGAACCTGTTGCTGATAATTTGATTCTGGAGTCAGTTCCTCATCCTAATGTTAATCTAAGATCAGAACAAGCAGTTGCTGAAAATCCATTTAGAGTACCTCCGGCTGCTGAAAAACTGAATTCTGTAACAGGTGCTGATGATTTGATTTCAGCACATACCGCTGCTGGTAATCTGAGTTCAGAAATTTCTGATGTTGCCATTCTCAATTTAGAACCGGTTAGAAAAGACCATACTGGACACTTCATTCCTGGCATCGAAAGAGTAGCCAGCCCAACAGCTCCAACGGTATTCAAATCCCCAGACAATAATGATGTTCTTGCCAAGGTTTTAATGGAGCCCTCTAATAGAAGACAGCCCTATATCTCTAAGGATGATCTATTGATTTCCAATGATGATCCCACACCTTCAGCCAAAGCCAAAGACATTTTCTTTCACAGGATGCTAAATCTAGAAACAGATTCGTTTCACTTACCCCACAAGATGAAGTGCTGGAAGACACCATAGATGATGTTCGTGGTGACCAACAACTGGAAATCTTTGAGGAATCATCAGATGAAAGTGCTCTGGGTGAGGTAAGCACAACACAGGTTCAATCTCCCACTAACCCTACCTCTTCCCACCCTGCATCTGAGGGCATGCCTAGGAAAAGTAATTTTTTTACTCAAAAAGATTATGACACCTGCTAGGAATTTTAGCCCTAATAGGATCATTACTAGATCTTCAAAAAGCCTAAAAAAACAGTTTTTCATGAGTGACAAAACCATAAAGATCAATTTTTTGGTGTGGAACATTAGGGGTATGATAAAATCCTTCTGCAGACTCCAACAATTGGTTAGAGTTCACAAAATTGAAGTTTTATGCCTCATTGAACCTTGGTATAATAATAATAAATGTGAAAAATATATGAGAGATCTCAATTTCTCAAACTGTATGCAAGCTGCAAGTGGTGAAATTTGGTTAATGTGGTGTGATCAAATTTCTGTCACATTAATGGAAGATCACCTACAATTTCTCTCTGTTCATATCCACAGTCATAAACTGAATTCCTCAATGAATGGAATTTTTGTATATGGACTTAGGACTGTTTTAGAGAGGAAAAATCTCTGGAACACTCTCGGTGGAAAAAATTGGGCGGATACAATGCTCATTGGGGATTTTAATGCTATAACATCTATCACTGAGTATAAGGGCCCTGCTCACCCCAATAGATATAGCATGCTGGATTTTAACAGCTTCATAGATAGTAAAGCTTTATGTGAGATTAACACTGTGGGTAATATCTTTACATGGTCTAATGGTAGAGTTAAACAACCAACCATTCAAAGGCTGGATAGGGGTCTTTGTAATCTTCAATGGAGTGCCAAATACCCCTCCTCAGCTATACAGGTTCTAAATAAGGGTGCTTCTGATCATTCACCTTTACTATTGACTGTTGGTAGTACTCTACCCTCTGCTGCCAAATCATTCAGATTTATCAATGCTTGGTTTAATAGAAATGAATTTTTAGCATTGATAAAACAGGATTGGGATCTACCACTCCATGAAAATGGAATGTTAGGTTTCTTTCTAAAGTTGCTCAGACTGAAGAAAAAAATAACTATCTGGAACAGAGAGTCTTTTGGTAACATCCACGAAAATGTCAAATTGGCAGAGGAAGAACTTAGGCTACAGGAAATTGCTTATGACCTTGACAGTTCAGATCTTGAACTTATCAAGCTTAATAAAGCAAAAGCTCTTCTCCTTAGATCTCTAAAAGAACAGGAAAAATTCTGGAAACAAAAATCCAGAATAACATGGCTAAAAGATGGTGACGAAAACACCAAATTTTTCCATAGCACAGTCAAAGAAAAAAGATCTAAACTGTCTATCTCCAAAATAAAAAGCTCGAAGGGGGTGTGGTTAGATGATTTTGTGGAAATAGAGGCTGAAGCAATTAGGTATTATCAAGATCTTCTCACTGAACCACCTTCACCAGAAAACGGTCTTTTCCTTTCACATTTTTTGAGTCAAATCCCTTGTCTGTCACCAGAAAACGATCTTTTCCTTTCACATTTTTTGAGTCAAATCCCTTGTCTGGTAACTGAGGAAGAAAATATGGAACTCACTAGGCCTGTCTCATTTGATGAACTAAAAGCAGTGGTTTTTGGTTTAAACAAAAACAGTAGCCCTGGCCCGGATGTATTTTCTTCCAAATTTTACACAACAAGTTGGGATATCATTTGCCACGATCTTCTAAGTGCTGCTACAGATTTCTTCTCTGGTTCATTGATCCCTAGGGGCATTGCTGCCACTTGGATCACCTTGATACCAAAAAAGGAATCACCCTCCTCTTTTGATGACTATAGGCCTATTAGTTTATCTAACTTCATCAATAAGATTTTTTCAAAACTATTGATGGAAAGATTAAAACTGATCATGCCTAAACTTATTTCCCCACATCAAACTGCATTTATGAAGGATAGGGATATATCAGATAATGTCATTCATCTTAGGGAGATGGTTAGATTCCTAGATAGGAAAAGTAGCAACCCTAATTGCATCATCAAATTAGATTTAAGAAAAGCATTTGATAGGGTGAGTTGGTCCTTTCTTAACAGCATTCTACTTAAATTTGGATTGCATGGTAAGCTTGTTTTCTGCATTTTGAAAAATATTAGTCAGGCATGGTTCTCTGTTCTTATTAATGGTAAACCTGTAGGCTTCTTCAAACCCTCTCGAGGGATTAAACAAGGAGATCCTCTTTCGCCCTTTCTCTTTAACATTTTTTGAGGCTTTTACTAGGAGTGTGGCATTTCTATTTGAAACTGGGAAATTATTATATTATGATCTGCCTCAAAGGGCTATTCCCATTTCACATCTTAGCTATGCTGATGATACTGTCATTTTTCTTAAAGCCAATAAAATGAACTTAATCAGAATTAGAGCTTTTCTGGAAGTTTTTGAAAACACATCTGGTCAAAAGATCAATTTTGAAAAAAGTGAATTTTATTTGGGAAAGCATGCTAAGAGAGATCAGATTAGACAGGTTAAGGATATTTTAGGTATGAAACAGGGATCTTTCCCTTTTAAATATCTAGGATGTCCTATTTTCCCTGGTAGGACTCTCAACTTATATTTTAAACACCTACTTGAGATGATCTCCAAAAGATTGAACAATTGGAAGAATAAATGGCTTTCTTTTGGGGGACAAACTCACCCTTATTAAGTCATGTATATATTCTATCCCACAACATATTTGGAGTGTAATGATTCCTCCTAAGAGCACTGTTAAGGGCTTAGAAAAATGATGTCTAGCTTTTTCTGGGATGAAACTGATCTGAAGCCGAAAAAGGTATGGAGAATATGGAAAAACCTTTGTTTCCCCATAGAGCAAAATGGTCTTGGCTTTAGATCTTTCCACACAATTATTAGAGCTTGCTCGATGAAATTGTGGTGGAAATTTCAGGTTGGAAACACTCTTTGGTCTCAGTTTTTGTGGTCACTATCTCTCCCTGCCAGACAGTCTCAGACCTGGAAAAGGATCACTTCTGTTAACATGCTGGCTGAAAAATATTCCGGGGTTATTGTGGGAAAAGGAGACTGCAGTTTTTGGCTGTCGAACTGGACAGATAAGGGGCCTTTAATTGATAAATGCAGCCCTGATCTCACTAATGTCCCTGCTGAATGCACTGTGCAGCAATTCATCAACAATAAGCAGCAGTTTCTTAGTTCTTTAATTCCTATCCTACAACCTGAAATCTGCTTTCTTTTGCAGGAATCAAGACATTGTGAAAACAGTCCAGATAGACTTATATGGAAACCAGAAAGGTTAGGCATTTTTTCATTCAAATCTGCCTACAGAATTCTACAAGACACAAGAGGTACTTCATTTTCACTCACTAAGTTATGGGATATCAGAATTCAGAAGAAAATTTCCATCTTCATGTGGAAAGTTTTTAATGCCTTGCTACCTTTTGATGAGATCTTAAGACTTATGGGGTTCCAATTAGCTTCTAAATGTCCTTTCTGTCCCAATTATGACAGCATGGAACATTGTTTCAATGAATGCAGGATAGTTGTCGATATATGGAATGAGTACAATAACATGATATGTTTGCACAGTAGCCAGTTTAGTTCACTATGGGACATATTATCATTTTACCATTCTTACACAGGGGATACAAATGTACACAATGCTTTGATTAGGATTATGCCTATGATTATATGCTGGTTTGTTTGGAAATCTAGATGTAAAAATATGTTTGAAAATATTAATCCTAATAAGACTCTCATTGTCAGACAGATTAGGGAATATTTCTTCAGCTCTTTCACTGCTCATCCAATTACCTCCCTCTATCTTCTCCCTCATTCCCCACCACCTCTCCCTATCCAGACCGCCGTCAAGCCCTCCCTGATGACTACCACGATGCCGAGCACTATGCCTCGTGCTCTCACTGATGATGACCCAACGCTGGCCATGACACTGACCACGATGCCGACCACGGTGTTGACTCAATGCCGACACTCCCCGATGCACTTTACCGATGAAAACTCAATGTTGCCGCCGCCGACCATGACTTTGTTAATCCACGCCATCGATCCACTGCCGCCTATGCCGCCGACCATGACTTTGTGAGATTTTGTTCATTTTATGTTTTTTGAGTTTTGTTAAACCAATGCATATTTTCGTTCATTTCTCTGTGTGGGCGTTTGTGTGAGAATTTGTTCATTTTGTGATTTTTGTTATAGTTCATCATGTGATGTTTTAACTATAAATGAATGAGATATAGTAAGTTGTGGGAAGTTGTTTATGACATAATTCGAATTTCCTCAAACAACTACAATGTTATTGCTGGTAATAGTGTATGTGTATGTGTTTCGTGGTAATGGATTCTATCATATTTTGTATATATTGAGTATACAGGTTTTTGGGCAAAATAGGTTTATTGTTAAATTGTGTTGTTGTGGATTTAGGCAGTCCCCATAGTGCGTTTCATTGTGATTGATGACTGTTGGAGCGTTGATTTTGGGATGAACTAGACTAAGGTTTACATGCCTCGTTTGCTTGTTTTGTTGACTTCAAGTTGATGTTTATGACTAGTTAGCGATGAATTTTAATTTTTTGTGATGTATTTGGTTGATCTCTATTCATGCAGTGCCGTCTCACTAAGTAAATTTTCTTCCATCATGGAAAGTGTAGTAACATTTGCAGAACTCTTTAATTAAAATGTGGATATTTTGTAGTATATGAGCACCAAGTAGACATGGTGTGTTTACTTGGAATGTTAAACATGGTATGTTCAACATTAAAACATATTTCATGTTAAATACATAGTTAAAATATAGTTATACCCACCATGTTTCCTTGGTGTTTAAATATTGCATAAATTTGACATTTTAAATCGCGTTGTTCAACAAATCGTACCTATGCAAAAACTTATTGGGACCTTTGCAGTAACATTTTCAGAGCTTTTTCCATTAAAATGTGGAGATTTTGTAGATATGAGCACCAAGTAGACATGGTGTGTTTACTTGAAATGTTTAACATAGTGTGTTCAACATTAAAACACAGTTAATGTTAAATACATAGTTAAAATATAGTTATGCACACCATGTTTCCTTGGTGCTTAAATACTGCATAAATTCGACATTTTAAATCAAGTTCTTCAACAAATTGTACCTGTGCAAAAACTTAATGGAAAAGGCATTAGTTAGAGGGCACTGTATGCCAACTTATTCTAACTTGCTGATTACTTTCACGTAATTAATCATTGAGTTATTTTGTACACAGGAGATGTTTCCCCTGGAAAGAGGAGCATAAAATGGTTAGGAGATAACAAACGTCGCAGACACATGCTGTGAAGTTTGGGTGAACGTGTCTTCCGAACGATTCAAGACTTTTGTGGACCTTGTGTATTTCAACTTGTATGTAATTTTGGACATATTTTTTGTATTATAAAGTTAATTGGTGCTAGGGAAGAACCGGTCATCATTGTCAATGTAACTAAATAACGATTCAACAAACAACATCGGCATATAAAACACATGTGCTGAATTTGTATATAGAGCACCTGTTCATCATACTGGTGTTGAATCTACATTACTCGTACTGATTTTGTACTCGGTGCCATAGTAAATACGTTTCAGCACCACCCTACTTGGGCACCGGTCTACTGGGAGCCAAAAATACCGGTGCAAGAGGCCCCAGAGACCGATGCCATAGGGAGGGGGGTGCCTACAGAAGTGGATATTTAAACAATATTAGTGTCATATGTGGTATTTTTAGATTCATCGTAATAAGAAGTTTTTAAATATCAATTTTTTAGTTAATGTTATTCTACATAGTTAAACATATTAGCAGTCAAACATGTTTCTTGAAAACTGTAAAAAATATTCTAAGAAGTTTATGCTGGGACAGAGGGAGTATTAGCTTTAAAAACCTATTTTTGGAATCTTTTAAAAAAATACTTTTTTTCTTGAATTTTCTTTTCCTCATCTTTCCATTATGAGCAGATGGGGAAATAACAATTTAATTAATTCATGTTCTTTGAATATTTATGTTAGTGAATAAGTGTGGAATTTCTCTCCATGCATTAGTCTTGGTTTTCACCCTAATCGATTAGTTAATTGTATCCATGATAATCACTCGATTTAGTTATTAATGTCGATGTATTATTTTCAATCTTGTTGTATAGATCATGTGTTTGTAGTTATATTTTGTTGTTGTACTAGAGATTCCATTTATTTAGATGCCCTAATTTGTTATTTTCAAGGGGTTTATAGTTTGGTCAACATAGATCGTGGTTTAGATCAAGTAGTATTACAGTTGTAGAAGATCTATACTTAACGTAGTGATATTGATGTGTGCTATGCTCCTATCTGTCAAGTGGTAATGTTTTTTACGGGAATCAAGTAGATATACATATGATGATATTACGGTTTCAATTGACTCTCTAATTAGTAATGGTACAGATGATTAGTCTAGTTGGTATGGATATTAGATATCATTGCAATATATTGGTTATTTATAAAGACTAGTTAGGTTTTATGTCAATTACACTTATTATAATCGTCGATGAGCGTTTTCCCAATATCCAATAAGAGTTGATTTTTTTAAAATACCCAATTTCAAAAAAAAATATACCATACCCGAGGATACCGTATTCTAGGAATTAAAGTGGCTGTACACCATAATAACCAGCCACATAAAATAATTCATAGACATTTTGCTTTGATAAAAACTACCTACAATTTGAAGTTTTATTTATTTAAGGGTGAATATCACTTGTATTTAGAATAAATTTCTTTTCCATTTATGTATAAGTCTTTTGTAATTGTAACCCACATCATGAATACAATCACAACATTACACCTTATTTTCTACTTGGTATCAAAGTCTAAAATCCTGAAACCTCTGAAATCCTAAAACCTAAATTTTTTGCTACTTTTTCGCGCAAGCCGCTTGCTAGCCGCACATGTCTCTCACGTGCCGCAGTCCTCGCCATTGCTTGCTACCCGACGTTGAATCCATGACTTCCGCCGCTGATTTCCCAGTCGTTGTTGGTGATGTAAAGTCTGAATCCTGCTCCGACACTCCTATTCGATATGATTTTGGCCCTGCTCTGTCTGACAGCCTATGAAGTACGACCCTAAATTTATTTACTAAGTACAATTGTATTTCTGACTGTGGTTCAGGTAAGTCTACTTTACCTTGGATTCTTGATTCGGGAGAATCATATCACATGATTGGTGACAAAGCTTCTCTTACGGATATTACTATTACTATTGAGTATGTTAAAGTTATACAGCCTGATGGATCTGTGTCGGCTGCCACACATTACAGTTCTATATGTTTTAGAGATACCACTCTTAATCATGTACTTTATATACCCACCTTACGATGTCATTCATTATATGCTATAGACTATTGTCCGCCTTAAAATGTATACCTTTGTTTACTGAAAATTATTGCAATTTACAGAAAATCAGTACGAGAACTGTGATTGGCGTGGGTGAACAACATGAGGGGGGATAATTGGCTTTGCTTGTCGGATACGTACCCTCAGTCTCATATTCCGCAGTCAGTTTCAATAGTTGCTTCAGTTTCCACATCTTCATTTGATTTATGGTAGCAACATCTTGGGCGTCCATCCTCAACGGTGTTGTATTCTGTTCCTACTCTTGATTTTAGTACAAATAATATTTTTGTTCCTTGCTCTGTGTGTCATAGAGCAAAACAGACTAGACTTAGTTTTCCTTTGAGTTTTTCAAATCTTAGTTCTTTGTTTAAATTAATACATTGTGATGTTTGAGGGCCTTATAGATAACCATCTTCTAGCGGTGCATTTTATTTTCTAACTATAGTTGATGATTATTCCCAAATTGTTTGGGTTTATTTATTAGTGGCTAAGTCAGATGTAAGTGCTAGATTTATAGAATTTTGTGCTTTGATCAAAAATCCATTTGGTCGCTCTATTCATTATGTCCGTGCTGATAATGGTGCAAAATTCCTACCTTTGGATAAGACTTTGCTGAACCTGGCATCATTTTTTATACTTCTACGGTTGATACACCACAGCACAATGGCCACGTGGAGCACAAGTATCGTCATTTGTTGGATGTGGTTCGTTCTTTGCTCTTTCAAACTAATCTTCCAATTGAATTTTGAGGAGAATGTGTTCTCACTGATGCATTTTTTATTAACTGGACACCGACAAAGTAACTCAATTGACGCACACCATTCGAGTTACTCTACGGATATACTACGAACTACAAACTTTTGAGAGTCTTTAGTTGTTTGTGTTTTACCTCGTACATTCCCAGATTCTGTGACAAGTTTACTCTAAGAATTCAACGATGCATTTTTCTCGGGTATCCACCTGGCAAGAAAGGCTATCTCCTTTATGATTTGGAATCAGACACCTTCTTCAACAGTCGTGATACTTATTTTTATGAAGACCAATTTCTATTTTTTGTGCCATATATACCTGTTCAGCCTGCAAAGTCACAAACTGATAATTCTTTTGACGACTTTTCGGTGCGAATCCATCGGTGATAGTCAGAGGCATCGCCATTTTACCTCCAATCATAACCACTTCTATGGCATCACTCTTGCCGCCACTGACATCCACCGTGCAGACTTTTTCGGCCTCTGTTCATCCTCGCATCTTCCCAGTTTCAGCCACCGCCAGCTTCACTGGTCGCGCCGCCTGCTCTTACCGCTGCTTTGCCGCCGTCTTCAGAGGTTGCTCCTCTGTTTGACACCGTGGTATTATTAACGATGAACACCAATGACCGGCCTCCAGTCACTACGCCTATGGCTTCATCTAACGATGATCAGATACCTTTTCATGAGAGTGCTCGCGATCATCGACCTCCTCTTTATCTGAATGGTTATGCCTGCTCCATGATTGCTGTTAAAACCCTTCCTCCCCCACTCCTGTGATCACTCCTAAGCCATCACTATCTTTAAGTGTTCTCTATCTATTATGTTAACTAGATTTTTGGGTGAAGTAACTTCTAGTTCATATCCTACAACTTATTCTAAGGTGTCAAAGCATGCTGATTGGAATGACAATATGGATGATGAGATTAATGCTCCTGAGCGCAATGAGACTTGGACTATAGCTTCTCTTCCTTCGGATAAGACTGTAATTGGTGCAAGTTTGTTTATCGTACCAAGTTCAAATATGATGGAACCATTGAACCTTACAAAGCTCGTATGGTGGTTCTGGGTGATCGTAAGATTGGGGGAACTTACTATATTGAGACTTTTGCTCCTCTTGCGAAGTTGAATTTAGTTTG
This sequence comes from Rubia balearica, assembly GCA_032355405.1. Taxonomy (NCBI): domain Eukaryota; kingdom Viridiplantae; phylum Streptophyta; class Magnoliopsida; order Gentianales; family Rubiaceae; genus Rubia; species Rubia balearica. Next base: position 6,259,901 of record JAULKJ010000001.1, read on the forward strand.
CCCTATTTCAATCTGTTGCAGTCATTCGTGGTTGGAAACTTCATCAGATTGACGTGCATAATGCTTTTCTACATGGTGATCTTCACGAAGAGTTGTTTATCCGCTCTCCTGCTGGCTATCTTTCGGCCTCGACCTCGTCGGTCAGCTTCAAAAATCTCTTTACAGTTTACGAAAAACTTCTCGCAATTGGTTTGCCGAGTTGGCTCATGCTCTACATGCATTTGGATTCGTTCAGAGTAAGGCCGATTAATCCCTTTTCTTTTTCCCATGTGGCTTAGTTTCTTTGCATGTGCTTGTCTATGTGGATGACTTGGTTATTGCTTGTAGTTCTTCGTCACTAATCTTTAAATTTAAGGAATACTAGAGCTTTTGTTTTCACATGAAGAGTCTTGGTGCACTTAAGTATTTCTTGGGTATAGAGATTGCAAGAAGACCGGATGATATGTTTCTTTCACAATGGAAATGTGCCCTTGAGATTTTATAGGATACTGGTTTATTGGCTTCTAAACAATCTAATTTTCTGATGGAGAAACATCATGATCTTGTACGCGTAGAGAGGCCACTTTTTGATGATCCTGAGCGGTGTAGGCATCTAGTTGGCCATCTCATTTTTTCTTACCATTTCTCATCCTGAGCTTAGTTATTCAGTTCATACGTTTGCTCAGTTTATGAAGTCTCATTGTGCTCCTCATTAGCAAGCCGTTCTCCGAGTTCTACACTGCTTGAAACGTTATCCTGGTCAAGGTTTATTTCTCTCTTCACGTAGTTTTTTCTAAAGTTGACCGCGTTCTGTGATTCTATCTGGGCTACTTGTCCCA
>JAULKJ010000001.1:6331089-6345653 GCA_032355405.1 Rubia balearica
CTCGAATGGAATGAATTCCATCTATAGAAACCCAAGCACATGCATTCCATATTTTTAACAATAGACACAATTCTAAGAACGGTGGTCTAGGATTTCTCGCAAAATCCAAAATTTCTAGATATGTTGTAACAGTGAACTGTTATGACAAAGTAGATTAGCGACAATAGAATCTCTATTAACATAGGTAGCTACATTCAATTATAAGCTCTATTAAATCCCCTGTGCTAACTTAGACATAGTAGAGTCTTCTCCTTGCAGATCATTGGTTATCGGACAAGTATCAACACTCAAATTGTTCATCTCCATCAATTAGCATGGTTCGAGTGGACAACACAGTGCAAATGAGCTTTTTAACAGTTGAAACAACATCTCAAAACTCTTTCAACGTTGATGAAACCATAGAAGGGGAATATATTATTTTTATACATATTTGTTTCACTACAAGTCATCAACGTAGTATTGATCTAAGAACATGAATGACAATGACACCCCATCTACTTTGTCAGTAGGGATTTACAAGGGCTCGAAACTCGGTACATGACTATGGAAAGGCTGAAGTCTACGATTATACTTTCAGGCTCACGTGAATGTCTTGTTCACTAATCAACCGAGTTGGATATTGCTCAAGCCGGAGTCTTCAAGAAGAATGATAAAGTGGGTCATCGAACTAGGGAAACATGATATACTTCCCCTGTCACATAGAATTTGCACATTTTGACTTTTGAAAGTCAAACTAACCCAACTTCGACCATTAAATTATATTATTATATGTGTAAGACTATTATCATGTTATATGTTATTGGATTCATCATAACATGTATTTTAAAAAAAATCAATAGATTTTTTTTACACATAATTAAAGACATTAATTGTTGAAAATTAATTCAATTGACTTTCAAAAGTCAAGATGTGTCAATTTCTCTGGGACGGAGAGGTTACAATTTACCCTTATAACTACCATAACATGACAAGCTCTTGGTGATTTCATATTTGAAACGACATAAATAGTTTCAATGGTTTCAATCATCACCAAGGCAACAACTAATCTAAGAAGTGTAGCAACAAATATTCTACAAAAATATCACTTACGGGAGAGTTACGCATTTCGCAATATATTTGTTTAGGTTTTCAAGAAACAGAGGTATGGAAAGCTCTATAGACAATGAAGCCTTGGAAAACCCCTGGTCTGGATGGTATGCCAGCAGACTTTTATACAACACACTGGAATAAAATCAAGGATGATGTAACACGGGACATTCTACAAGTGTTGAATGGCCAACAGATGCCTCTAGATTGGAATCAAACTCTAATCACTTTGATTCCAAAGAAGAAACCTCCGGAAAGAGTTAAGGATTTTTCTCCAATTGCATTGTGCAATGTCAAATATAAGCTCATTGCAAAGATCTTATCAGCCAGGATGGAAAATATTATGAAGACCCTAATAAGCCAGGAGAAAGCAGAATTCGTATGAGACAGAAATATTGGAGAAAATGTTTTGATTGCTGGAGATGTTGGATTTTCTCAAAATGAAAAGGAAAGGAAAGGTGGGACTGGCAGCGATAGAGATTTATATGAGCAAGGCGTATGACAGAGTATCATGGAAATTTTTAGAGGGCGCACTTTAGCACATTGGTTTTCCAACGATTGGCTGCATTTTATAATGCAGTGTGTTAGGGCAAACACCATGGAAGTAAAGGTTAATGGCTGGTAGTTAAAGTTTTTCTAGCCAATTAGGGGACTCCGACAAGGTTTTCCATTGTCCCCATATTTATTTATCATGTGCCAGAGGTATTTCTCGTGCTTACTACAAAAGGAATGAAAACTCAGATCAATAGAGGGCACATACCAGGGAGAAGAGCATCGAGGATCTCACATCTAAAGTATGTTGATGACAGTACCCTTTTAATGGAAATCACTGAACCATCCATAAGGCAACTTTCCAGGAATATAGATTTTTTTGCCAGGTACCCTGGGCAAAGGATAAATTTTGAGAAGTCAGCCATACAAGTAAGCTTGAATACCCCGGCTCATCAAGAAAGACTACTAAGATACACTGTAAATATTCATCAAGAGGGATTGGGAGGAAAATACTTAGGAATAGACATATCATTACTTCAATCCCGAAGACAAACACATCAGGAACTAATCAAGAAAATATAGACTAAATACGATTCGTGGAAGAATAAGTGGCTAACATTAGCAGGTAGAATCACATTGGCTAAACATGTGATGACAACCATGCCATTTTATTCTATTGGCATTTCCCCCCTTCTAAACAGGTTCTACTGAAGATTGATAGAATGACTGCCGGGTTCATCTAAAAAGGATATTTTCATGGCAAAGGCTTACACTAGCTTTCATGGGAAAAGTTATGCACTCCAAAGAAACAAAGAGGGTTTGGACTCAGATCAGTGGCTAAAATGAACAAAGCTTTGCCAGTGAAGCATACTTGGATTATCATGCAGAGAAAAGATTCACTTTTTGAGCAGTTATTCACCAAGAATTACTGCAGTTCAATTTCGTTTTTGTAGCACAAGGCCAAGGCACATCACACATGAGCATGGAAATGAATACTGCGGGGAAAGGAATTGCTCACACATCATTTGAAGTGGTGAGTCAAAACAGGGCAGAGTAACCCAATTGGAGAAAATTGAATCCCTGGGTTGGAAAATGAACCTAGACATACATCGGTTCACACACATACTACCTTCACGGTGGCACATTTAATTGATTACAACAAACAATAGAGGCTTCCACTACTGGGAACATTATATCCAGAACAGACAGTACGGCAAATTCTCAAAGTACATATTCCTATCAATGGGATGTCGGAAGACAAGCAAATATGGCCTCTTACAAAAGATGGGACATATACTGATAGATCTGCGTATAATGCACATGCAATAATATCTTCAAATATTTAACACAATGAGGAAAACCGGGCAACATTATAGAGATTAAAGTTAAGACGAAAGATTGTCATTCATACATGGTGAGTGTTACACAATGCCATCCCAATAGCAAAAAATCTCCAACAGAGGAATATAATTATGTATACAACATGCCATATATGTAACCATAATTGCATAGAAGATATTGATCGCACCTTTTTACGGTACTATAACGCACAACAGATATGGCGACCCTCTCTATTAGGCTTCGATTTCTCCTCCAGCAATCCGAGACCTTTTGCAGACTAGTTTTGTCAATGGATCAATGATACCCCTGATGATAGGGTGTTTAGATTGTTTCTATGCATCATCTGGGAGATATGGAAGAAGAGAACCTTGAGAATTTTTCACAGTCAAGAGATACATCCACAAGCAGTAGTGAATCTAGCATTGGTGGATTTGGAAATTCAAACAAGGAAAAGAGCAGTAGTGGACATAGAGGATGTCCAAGTCTCACCTCCAAATCCGGAACAGTGAAACCCGGCATATCAAAGATGGGATACGGATGTAGCGCTGCTCAAGTTCGATGGAGCTTTTTGGTTTGAAAAAGGGCATGCCTCGACGGCTTAGACGATTCTGATGTGACCTCAGGGAAGAACTGCAGCTCAAACGCACCACTTTCTAGCCTCATCAGCATTGGCGGCGGAAGCAAACGCCTGCTGGAATGGGCTACAACTGGACGTAGAATTGGGGCTTAATAGAATACATGTTTTATCAAACTATTAGGAGCTAATTAAATTACTCACCTGACCAGAATTAAAGCCGCCCTAGTAGATAGAGACGTTGATTGCAGATCTGCGAGACATAAATCGTCATTTTCAAACTATCAGTTTTACTAAAGTTAGAAGGCAGGTGCAAGATAGGAGCACAACTGTGCAAATACGCTAAAATGTAACCCTTCTATATGCTAATATTAGAAAAGTTGTTATTTAAAAAAATCATGAATATTATCTTTCTACGTTTGTCGCGTGCAGTCTCTCTCTCTCTCTCTCTCTTCATTCTCGACTCACCCCTTCTTCTTCAATTTCCCCATCTTTCCATTTTTGGAGATGGAGAACAACATTTTATTTTAATTTATTTTTTGTTAATTAATAAGTGTGAGATTTTTCTCCATAGATTAGTTTTGTTCTTCGATATGATCGAGTAGATCGTTGTTTTCATGATGATAAATCGATTTAGTTGTTCAAGTTGATGTATTGTTCTCGATATGCTTGTTCAGATCATGTGTTTGTAATTTTGTTTGTGATTTTATTTTTGAGTCTCCATTAATTTGGATTCGCCAGATCTCTGTTTCTCAAGGTGTTTACAGTTCGGGCAACATAGATCGTGGTTAGATCAAGTGGTGTTACGGTTGTAGAAAATCTCTGTTTGGCACAGTGATATTGATGCGTGATACGCTCCTCTATGCTAAGTGGTCATAATTTTTGCGGGAAACAAGTTAATATCCCCGAATGCGATGTTACAGTTTTTATTGGATCTCTGATCTGTAATAGTACAGATGATCAGTCTGGTTGATATGTAATTTAGATATACTTGCAATATGTTAGTTATTGCTAGAGTATAGTTAGGTTGATTCTCAATTCCACTCATTGTAATCATCGCTTGGCGTTTTTCCCAGTATCTTAGAATGCTTGTTTTTTCAAAAAAATTAAAAATACAAAACAAGTCATACCAATAGTCCATCATTGATTGGTTGGTCTTTTACAAATAAAGAGGTACCAACTCCTAAATTAAGTAGCAATTTCTTATTAAAGAATGGTTCTTAAAACTCCACAATGGTCCTCCTTGGTTAAGGAGTGATCCTTATTATGAAAAGTGGTACTAAGGTGTAACCATTGTGGATTCTCAACACTCCCAAAATTCACAAACACTACAACTTTTTCATTTTTAAAATAATATAAAAACTCACTCTCCTCAACTACACTCACCAAAACTCTCATCTCCAATTAAACTCTAAATCATAATTCAATTTCACATCATCATTATTATCCCCACATTATTTTATATGTCTTTCACTCCAAGCTTTCACTAGGACTTGGTCATCTTTTTCAGACCACGTTAGTGGAATTTTCTTCTTTCTTTGGGAGCCACTGGCATCATCCTCAACTCCATCCTCATCATTTGTAATCCCAACCATGTTTGGACTTGAATTGTGTCTATCGCCTTCTCCACCATGTTGGTCACCTCCTAGTCCACCATATTGATCACTACCTTGCCAATTAAATTAACCGTCATCGTGAGCATGATTGGAATACTGGCCAAAATTTGAGATTGGTTCGAGATTTTAACCCTTGGATAGAAAATTGTGACGAAAACCTATTTTGGTTGTATTGTGTATGAGATCCAGGAGGAGTTTGAGAATAGTAGTTAGGAAATGCCTCGTAAAAGTGATATGGATTTGGAGGGGATGGAAATTAAAGAGATGCACCATTAAATTTTGGGTTTGATTGTTGGAAAAAATAGCTTGAATTCGATGAATTTGAGTTCGTTAATTGGTTATTGAAATTTGAAGTAGGTGAATACATTTTCAAAAATTCAAATCAAACCAACAAACTACAATTTTTTTTGAAAGAATGAAGGAGAGGAAAATATAATTTGAAAGAAATGTGAGAAATGTATCAATGCTGGTCTTTATTTATAGAGAAATTTTTAAAAAAAAATTTGTGTCATTTTTAAAATTTATTTTTTTTAAGATAATTGTGTTTTGCTCATTTAATTCCGTTGGAGAAAAGATACAATTTAGGAAGACACGTGGCACAATATTATTGGACTAGAGTATATAACTTATCTCATTCAATTCTCCAACTCACCAATGTGGATCCGCCCACATGATAAATTGGAGAGAGTTTTGTGGAGTGTGCATTTGTGCCCCCTCCTCTCATGTCTCTCACATTTCTCCCATCCACATCCCCAAAATCTCACCATTGTGCCCCAATATATTGCACATCAATTTTTTCTTTAAAATTACTGTCGATGTTAAGTTTCAAACTCGAAACACGTGTTACGATAATTGATTGACGATAAATGGCTCCGAAGATGTAACACACTCGTCTCGACCCACCTTACTTATTAGTAAGTACTCAGTTAGTCAAGGTAGTTACCAAGATCCCAGCTAGAATTGGGTTGCTCAAATGTGGAACGAGAAAATAATTGTGCGAAGCGTGTGATAATATTTTGTTAAATTCCACGGTATGTTGGACTTCCATCTTAAAACCAATTGGCGATAAGTGGAGGTGACCCAAGAGTTTATATGTAAGTTATTTAGTTCTTAAGAAATCAATCTAGAATATATCTTTCAGCACACCCCCTCACGTGTCAACGTGAAAACACTCCACGACCCCATATCGGGCCAAATAAAAAGGGAACCACACATCGGCTCAATAACCCACCCGGGCTCTGACACTATCTTAAATTTCAAGGTATCTTGTGTTTCCATCTTAAAACCAATTGACACCAAGTGGAGGTGATCCAAGATCTTATATATTAGTCATTATTCTTGTAAGGAACTAATATGGAATATATCTTTCAACACTCCCACTCACGTGCCAACGTGGACACACTCTACAACCCACATCAGGTCAAACTAAAGGGGATCCACACATGGGTTGGATACAATTAAAGTATTGAATTTAAATTTAAATTTTTTAGGTTGGATACAATTCAGATTAATCGATTTGAAACTGACTAAACCAAAAACAGGAGTCTGAATCCGATTCGACTAATTTTCTTTTTTTTTGGTAATTTAGTTCAGTTTCGGTTATAGGTTTTTCAGAGGTCAACCCGATTAACCAAAATTGAAAAAATTGATAAATAAACTGACTCGATGCTCACCCCTACCTTCAATGAGTTTGCAATAGCTGAAATGAACACTGTCCCTACTGTTAAATTTGCTTGATGTGGTTGTGAATGCTTAATCGCATGACTTTTTTAAAACCCGCATTGCTCAACAATCGGGTCTTGGCTTTACTTCAACCGCCTTCTCTGCCTTGATTAGTTACACATTAGCAATGTCGCACGGTCTTTCTTCTAACTGCAGTGGCGGTTCTTGGGGCGAAGGGCGATTCATCGTAGCATCCACAATCACATTAAAAATAAATGAATTTAAAAATTAATGCTACCATCAGTGCAACACTCGGTATGAATTTCACTACTATCTATATTCTAGCAAAATTGACATAGTTTACTTTTTGGGATCAAATGGAATAAACTTTGACCATTTTACTTTATTTTTATATTTAAAACTATTTTCATATAATATGTTGTTGAATTCGCCATAATATATATAGAGATATTAGTAGTTAAATGTGATTCAAAAATCAAATTATACTAATTCTGATGGAATGGAGGAAAGATTAGGTACCATCAATGCACATTTGATATAGCTGAGGTGTATTTCAATTCAATTCTTTATACATTATAATACTTACATGGTTATTTATAATTAAATCATAATGATATACTACATGAATTATACACACTCTTACGATGTATAATATATCAAAAATATTTCTGAAAAGATGTGCTACTCATCAATGGCGGAACTGGGGGGCCCCCAAACCTCTGGTGAATGAAGGGTAAATATACATCCCTGCTCAGGATCCGCCCCGCCCAGCCCCTTCTCGCCCAGGATCCATCCTGTCCCGCTCCATCCTACCCTCCTCACATTTTGGTCTAATTTCGCCACTGCTACTCGTAATTATTTCATGACACGTGTACAATCTGGACAAACGAATACTGGTTTAGGAGTTAGGTATTTTGTAGCGCATTATATATTTTCAATATAGAATCAACAGTGGTAATTTTCAATGGTTTGCCCACGGAAAGGTTAAACAGTGCCTTTAGCTAGCTTTTTTATACACTCCATGGACCATACACTATCGTATCGAGGGGGCCATAGAATTCCTAAACTATTTGCAGAAAATCAAAACGAGATCAAAGGGTGATTACTTTCATATAATCCTGTTTTAGCAAAGACAAAACAGCAAGTAATCGCAGTCAAGTAAATCCACCAAATTTTGGCTAAGTACGATGGATCTGTTAGCTGCCTGCCTCCCAACAAGTGGCAACTTGCATAAGCAGATTTTCCTCTTTTAGACCTGCATTATTTGCCAGTAAATTATTTTATTAATAATGGTGAAGTAATTTGCCGCCCATTAGATTTTAGAACACAACTGAAGATGTCCATGACCATGCTATGTTATGCAAACTGTGACCTTAGTAGAAATTGGGATTTTGATTTAGCTTCTGAGATATTTTTTGTTTCTATTTTCACTCTATAGAAAATCGAGGGATAGTGTTTGAGAGTTTCACATTGGTGGTTGACATAGTATTTGTTTAGTATATAACATCATAAGTTATTTTTTCTACATAATACCAATTGATTTTATGATAGAACATCATGATTCTTGCATGGTATTAGATCCCAATGTTGTCTGATCGGCCCAGTGGACGTATATTCCCACTGATAGGCCCGTAACCCCCTTTCTGTCCACGTTTTCCCGCAATGAATAATGCTGAAAATCAAAGCAGTCTCAGTATCGACATTGGTACGGCTTTTCCATGTTGCTTTCACGTGCCTTTTGAATTCAGTTTTCAATAAGAATCGGCTTTCAAAGTTCATTAATTGTTTTTAAAAAAAGTTTTGAAAATAATCCATTCTTCCAACAAAAAATTTCTAATAACCCACTATCATCTCTTTCATGGTGAAATCCGCCATAGACCAAAATATCCGGCATCCCAAACACGACAACCTTGGTGTATCTGGCTCAAACGTGCAAGAAATTCGATAATTGCAGATCTAACAGACTAGCACCAGCATGTCGTGGTCTCCGGCGTAGCTCATTGTGGCCTCTACCTTCGAGGAAGGTTGGGAGGAAAGATGTTAAGGGGGCCAAAAAGAGGGCGTTGATTTTATTTTATTTTTGTGTGCACGCTTGTGTGATTTGGGATTTCTATTATGTGTAGAAGTATGCTTAGCATATTATGTTAGATCTTTTGTATGATTCCATTGACTTTTCATTTATTTTCTCAAGTTAAAGGTTACGATACAGAGAGATATTTTCCTGCAGTTTAACCTTATCACAAATCATACTGGTAGATATCAGTAATCAGTATGAGTGAAAATTCAATCACCTTGTCAAACCACAACTGAAATCAATATCATTTTCTACGCTCTCGATTATTCCTCATAAGGTACCATCTCAGATACACTTCTAATTACAATTCTTCATACTTCCAACTTACCATTACTTAGATTACTAGCTCCTTGAGCACATTAATAGACTCATTCAATTATAATTAGTGGAAAGATTACCTCACAAAAATATTTATAGAGAAAAAAATATGAATGGGTGATGTACTGATGTTAGTGGTCTATTTGGGAATTATTCAGGGGGGATGAACTCCCCTTTAGTTTTACAGTTTTTGGGCTAGGGGAACTTCGCAGCAAGAGCTGCAGTAGACTGTAGAATGCAATCTCATTTATTTATACAATCTTCTTTTTGACAAGTCTAGAAGTTCCACCAATATTTTTTTATCCATTTAAAATAATACAACCATCGCAACATCGTCACCACAAGATTGAATCTGGACCATTTATGTTACACATTTTACTGAAAATTTTACTTTGGTAAATAATTTTTTACTGTTTCAGACAGTGCAACTGGGAATATACCTGAGACTACCCTGCAAGAATAGCACTACTGTACGAGGAAAACAAACCAAAAAAGTCCATGGGGTAAGACCTTAATTGCTTACGTCAGGCTGTGCGTCATACCCTGGGCCCTACCCAGGCCCATGCTCAAGGTCCATATCTCTATTTCTTTATCCACTGCTTTTGTCTTATTAAGCCAACCTCGTTGGACACATATCGATATTGTCATTTGTCACCTTCAATATTCTTGAAGCAACCTCCCTCTTTCCCCAATTTTTTTGAACTTAGAATATGGGATTATTTAATTTATCGTAATATTCAAACTTTTATATTAATAATTAACTAGAATGGAGTTATCAAGTGAGAAATAGGATTAAATTTATTATATGATTGCCTGAGGGTGTAAGCAATTCACAAATTTTAAAACACACACTAAAAAAAAAGCATAAGTATAATGCAGATATCGAAATAAAAATCAAATACGCCAAAAACTAATACACCTTTTATGTCCACTTTTATTATGCAATCCCATTTTATTTACCAAAATTAGTTATTCAAATTAAGAATTATAAAAAGACACTCGCATTCAATTTAAATAATTGTAATGTTTTCGTTTCGTACAACTATTATGATTATATTCTAACTATTGTAAAATAACTTCACCTATTGAAAGAATATAATAATGCATGATCAAAACACGAACTATTAAAACAACTTAGAGAAGGTAAATGCCATAGCACCATTTAACTAAACTAAAAACAATGATAAAAATTTATTAATAACTTCTCATAATTGGATCCAGGTTTTCATATAAATTAAACTATAATTGAACTGATATTACTATCTCAATCTCATCTCAAATTACACACTTTTAATCAGAAATGAACTTAGAGTATACATTTTCCTTTTTAGTACTGGCTTGTCTTATGAAAAGAACACAACATTATCATTGTAAACCGACTTCTAACATAAGTGTTACATGAACTTTGGAACTTTCCACTTGGTACTCTACTAATTTTTTATTATATAATAAAGTACTCCCTCCGTTCAGCTAACTTTGCCACACTTTTTAGTCAATTTTCTCAATCCATGTTTGACCATAATTTTCATGTAATATATAAGTAGTAATATTATCATGTGAGGTATCGATGGATTCTTCGTAGTATGTACTTTCCAAATATTAAAATTTTACATGATATTAACATATGTAGCAAAAATTATTAATGGTCAAATGTGGGTTGAAAAAATTGACTAAAAAATGTGTCAAACTTAGCTGAACGAAGGGAGTAACATATCATTCATGGCATAGAATTATTCTGTTTTTTTTAATAAAAAGGGCAAAGTGCAGATATAACCCTATATAATTGAAGAAAGTGCAGATATAACCTTGTTATTTTTGAAAGTGCAAATATAACCCTACATAATGAGATAAAGTGCAAATATAACCCTGTTCGGTAACTTTTAGCCGGACCACCGCGGACCGCCGCCGGACCGCCACCGGACCACCACCGGACCGCCGCCGGACCACCGTGGGTCGCCGGAAAATTGTGTTTTTCCGGCGGTCCGGCGGCGGTCCGGTGGTGGTCCGGCGGAATTTTCATCAGAAGGTTATATTTGCACTTTGTTCAATTAGTTAGGGTTATATTTGTACTAAAAATTATGTCAGGGTTATATTTATACTTTGTCAAATACATAGGGTTATATTTGTATATTACCCTACTATGTTTAATTTAGTTCAGTTCTATTTGATCCCACATTATTCGGTTAAATAGAAATTGAGTGGAAAGAAAGCATCACCTTACTGTTTTTCAGTCCACTTAATTTTTGCTCAATTCCATTCAAATCATGGTAAAGGAACTAGTCTTACTTAACTCATGTTCATTAATTATTGAGTCGAGTTTAAGTTTCCTGCAAATGGACACCCATGTGAAAAAGTTTGTGCTATCAACAAATCCCAATGATTCATTTACAATGGGAGTTCATGTAAAATTAACCTCTATAAACACAGAAAAGAACCCCAACTATCTCTACAACTCAGTTCTTACCACAACAAAATCATGGCTCTGTTATCGTAGTGTTTTGATTCTGGTTTGTGCCTCTTTCTCTGTTAGCAAACCATTCAACTGTTCTTCTAACAATTGGCAGCCAAATTCTCCTCATTTTCTCCTCATTTCCACTATTTTCTTCAACTCTAACAACATGATCACTATAAGTTCTTGGAAAAACTACAATCTCTGACATGGATCTCTTCTCAGAGGGGCTGATTCTTGAATCCTTTGAATCCCTTTCGATGTCTGAAGCTTCTTGGAAGTTAGGCAATGGTGGAAATGACTCGTTCTGTTGAATCTTGCTCTCAAACTCCCTTTTCCTCTCCATTTCCTCCTTGATGTTCATGATCTCACCGCCTCCAATCAGCCTTGTGGGATTCATCAGCTGGTTATTGCCATGAAAACCCGGTTGCAATGCGGAAAATCGAGTGCTTGATGCTTCATTCAGCAGTTCTGAGTTCAAGAACATGAGGTCTGAAGAGCTCACATTGCTCCACCGGTTCATCAGGACAGAATCATTCACAATGATCCTATGATTGAACTTATGTAACTGATCATCTTCATCTTCATTGTTGTCGGCTTTCGGGTGAATCGGGAGCTCATCTTCCTTCTCCTTGTCCATCTTCCTGAAACTGCCTGCAACACTGAACCTTGAAGATCCATGGTGACTTTGCTCCCTTTCGACGTACAGCTCCAAGTTCGATTCCTGCCGATGTTCCGACTGATTCCACAAAAACCTCAAACTGGTGGAGTAATTGAATGCTGCAAGATCATCAGCACTCAGTTTGTCCCTGCATAAAGGGCAGCTAGAATGCTTCTCGAGCCACTGATCAAGACAGTTAATGTGAAAAGCATGCTTGCACTTGGGAAGCAATCGAAGAAGCTCGATATCTTCAAACTTACTCAAGCATATCGCGCATTCGAGCCCTCCTCGGGACCCCTTTAGGGAGCTGAACCTGAAGAAAGGGAGGGATTCGATGACAGTTTTATCGATACCGGAAAACCGGGACCTCGACCTAGGCAGGCCATCAAAAACATGGTTTTGGAGAGAGTTTGGATGATTGCTAATGTTGTTTCTGCAGAACTTTGCATACAAGAGAAGGATGAAGGTCAGAGAAAACATGATGGCTAAGATTCCTATCACCACTGCAAGGCTGGGCTGAAAGCTACTGACTGCATCTTGATTTTGTGATCCTCTCCCAATTTGGTTGGATGATGCTTGTGCTTTTCCCTGAGGAAAAATGAGATGGAGAAACAGGAGGAAAAGGCTCAAGGAAGAATACATTGGGATTTGGGGGTTAGTTTGACACTGGTTTGTGAGGCATATTTGTTGTGTTTTTATGTTTGGTTTGTTGTTATAGGGGTCGGTCTTGAGGGATTGTTTTCGTGTTGGGTGCATATTTTAGTGTGATAATGAGGGAGAAGTGGGGAAACACGCATCTTTTTATAAACTATGAATTTGACTTGCATCATCTTTATAGGCCACAAAAGGTAGTAACTGAGGATGGAAAAAACTACTACTACAGAGTTTAATGAAAACATGCTCTGCCCATAGGCCCTGCATGATGATTTGGGTCGGTTTGAATTCAGGTGTGTTTAGTGGAACTGTTCTCATAAGCGAAACTAATTTATTTAAAAGAAGTAAGAGATCAGCTTCTGTTTTTCATTAAAACATAACTTCCGCTTCTAAAGTAAATATCTTTTTATGAGTTTACCAAACGCTAAATATGCTTAATTTATAAGCAAAATCCTACCAAAACACGCCAATACTAATTGTGTCTATAGGGTCGCTATAGGGATTTAGATCGAAGTGAATTCATTCTTGCATAGCAGGTGGATATTAGAGGATCAGATTATTATAGGGTATAACCATAAAAATTGTAGTTTTGAGGATTTTTTAATTTCTTTTTAAAATCATTGGACGATAGTCTCACGAGCAGTTCCATAACTTTTCATACATAATAGGGAAAAGTACAAAAATGACCATATAAAAATTGAGAAAAGGCAGAAATGACCCTGTAAAATTTGAAAGGGCAGAAATAACCCTAAGATTTTGAGCACTGTGCAAGTATACCCATATTGCACTATTCTGGCGTTGACTAATGTAATTCAGACATTGACCTAAAATGAAAAGATAAAAATACCCCTAACCTTAAAACTAATATTCTAATGGCCATTATACCCCCTAATCGTCTTCTTCTACAACTTCAAACACCCAAACCCCCCTCGGCCACCAGAAATCGTGCCCCGCCCTCAACCCTATCCCCGTGACACCTCTTCGCTGCGACCCTCTCCCCTCCGCCACCAAAAATCTTGCCCCATCCTTAGCCCTAACCCTGCCACACCTCTCCGCCGCGACCCTCTCCCCTGAACCGCCACACCTCTCCACCCTAGCCCTTCAACGGCCAATTTGAGAAATTGGTGGAGGCGGGTGGGTTCAAGATGGGTTTAACAGCTTTGGGAGATGAAAGTGAACGGTGGTGGTGGGTCAGGCGGTGGTGGTGTGGCCGTGTGGGGAGTGCGGGCTGAGAGAGAGATGGCGATGGGTGTGGGAGGAGGCTATTAGTGTCTTTTCTATATATTCTTTGAATTTTTTAACTCAGGGGTATAATGGTCATTTCATCTATTTCTGGCCAATTTGGCCTTTGACATTTCAGTTAACAAAATTTAGGATTACTTTTGCACTTTCAGATTTTACAAGATTATTTATTCACTTTCGATCAAAACATACGATTAAAAACGTACTTTTCTCTACATAATTTTATGTCTGAAATGTTGTCTTTTTATTTACTTAGTTTAATTTAAAAATTAATTAATTTTTTTATTATTTAATAAAGACAAAGTCTTGGGAAAGACCGTCTTTCCATAAGGTTATGGAAAGACGGGGTTTAATTAGAATAATAAAAGGTAAAA
>JAULKJ010000001.1:6365966-6378668 GCA_032355405.1 Rubia balearica
CGGCTTCACCTTCGGCGGGATTCTGGGGTTTGGAGTATTGCCCCTTCTTGCCCGGGATTGAGGGCCGGGAGGGGGCGGAGGGGGTGCCGGTGGACTTGAAAGTGGGCGTTGGCGGGGCGGTAGCTGTGCGCTATGTTGAGCGCAGAGTCGTAGCGTTTATGGAAACGGAGCTGGTCTTCGATTTTCTTCTGGGTGCGCTTGGGGCCGTTGAATTTCTCGGCTTTGGCGTTGTTCCACCGGGAGAAGTGGATTTCCGTGGCGGCACGGCGGTGGTAGTGCGGTTTAGTGGGGGCGAATACTGGGAATTGAATGAGAGGCGTAGACGCCATTTCTTGCATAGCTGAAAGCTTCAGGACATAGCTGAGACTGAGAGCTTCATTTGAGTTCGGGATATTTGCGCTCAACCAAATTATTTTACTTTTTAATACTACTACTGGGCAAAAAGAAAATGGACAAATAAAGTTTAGACACCAATACGACGTCGTTACCTCTCACTCAGTTCGTGTAGTCAACTTTAGCTTCTACTGGAGTCTGGTTTTCCAATAATCTGAGCAGCTTAGCAGAACCCATTTCTCCAGGTAAACTCTAGCTCATTCATGGTTTCCTCTATGTGTTTCATTAAACTTCAGATAGAGCTTCAATATCCTTTTTTAGTATCTCTTATTGACCAGTTTTACACTTGATAGAACGTCGTTACAGCCATTCTTTACACTTGATTAGTACACAGTAAGTAGAATTCTGTCCGCCATTTCAGTTACATTATGCTACTAATGTTAAACAAGAATGATTTGAACTAGTTAGATACGAGGTTTCTGGATCATGGTCGCTTCTGATTGCTTTAATTTGTGTTTTCTGTTCAGGTTATGGGTTTGAGGTTGAATTTGTCAGTTTCCCATCACAGCTGGCTCATTTATGAGTGATACCTTTTCAGTAGTTACATTATAGCATGGCAAACAGGCTTCAAATCGATAGATTGCACGGTATCAGAAGCCGGAGGTTGCTGTATGTGGTTGCTGGTGTGACTGTTTTTGTGATTCTTTCTCAGCTTTTGGTAGTCCCTTATGGAAACTATGCCTCATTTCTATCATATGGAAATATTGGCGCGATGTTTATGTCAGTGAATGATTCCAGCATTTTCAAGGAATCGGTGTTTATCGAGGCTGATAGTCCTCCTGATTCTGGTTTGGAACAAGGTGTCAACATACATAAACCAGAGCGGCATTCGGGTGGTTTACTTGATAATGAGAGAAAGTTGCCTAGTGAACTTAAGAAAATAGCGGAATTTGAGACTTCTGGCAACCGTGATAGTAAGGACGGGCTAGAAGCTGGATTCGAGTTGAAAGAGAATGTAAAGATATCAAAGGCTAATACCACTGCAGGTCGGTTGGAGTTTGTTCCTGAAACTTCATACACCTCCTTGCCAGATACTGGAGACACTGTGAATTTTATTGACAGTGGTGAGAAAGATCTCGAAACGCAATCCAATGGTAAGGGCGAGGACTTACTACAAAGTGCTTCAGTTTTACCAATCAATGGCTCAGTAGGAGCTACAACATCTAAAGGAAAGAGGAGCAAGAGAAGGCCAACTTCAATTTCTGATATGAATACCTTATTGCATCGTAGCCTTACTTCCACCATTTCATTGGTATTTCTTTTATATCCATCTATTTCATTTTGAACAATACTCTTAGATTTTTGGTGTAGATATTTAATCCAATTTGAATTTTCTGTAGAGGTCCCGGACATTATCTTCCCGTGATAAGGAGCTTCAAAAGGCAAGACTTCAGATTGAAAGAGCTCCTATCATAAGGAATGCTCCTGGTGCATACTCATCTCTCTTCCGGAACTATTCAAAGTTCATGAGGTTAGTTAATTTCGAATCACTGTTAAATAATGAGCTAAAGAACTTATCTTGATTAAGGATCACCACACTAGATACTTCTGATGTAGCTTGTACAGTTATTTAACTAATATTTTCTGATGTTACAGAAGTTATGAACTGATGGAACAGCTGCTCAGAGTTTACATTTACAAGGACGGTCAGAAGCCAATATTCCATCAACCTTATCTCAGAGGAATTTACGCTTCTGAAGGGTGGTTCATGAAACTGATGGAAGGAAATAAGAGATTTGTTGTTCGGGATCCCAAAAAGGCACACTTGTTTTATTTACCTTTCAGTGCACTAAAGCTAAGGGGGATGCTCCACGAACAGAATTTTAGAAGTCAGAAGGATTTAGCGAAGCATCTGAACACTTACGTACATTTCATTGCTAGAAAGTATGGTTTCTGGAACAGAACTGGAGGAGCAGATCATTTTCTTGTTGCCTGTCATGATTGGGTACGATGTCCATTAGCTAGTACTGGTAATATCATCAAAGAAAACTTCATTTTCTTGTTCGTTTACTGCTTTAGAATTCAAAACTCTGATAAGAAAAAAAAAAGATGGTTTGTTTTGTTCTGCAAATAAGGTGTAATCTAATTTGTGTTAGCTTAAGCTGTTCTCTACCTAGACAAGCCTTATAACCAATTAAGATGTGTGACATTTTTCTGCACTTGGGAAACTGGTAATTGACGAAGAAATGCTTTTACAGGCTCCTCGGATGACAAGGGGTAGCTTGGGAAGTAGCTTAAGAGCCTTATGTAATTGCAATCTTGCTAGCGGCTTTGAAATAGGTAAGGATGTGTCTCTTCCAGTGACCTACATTCGATCTGCAGAAAATCCTGGGAGGGATAATGGAGGAAATCATCCTTCAGAGAGGCCAATCTTGGCCTTCTTTGCAGGAGGCATGCATGGCTACCTTCGCCCCATCTTGCTACATCACTGGAGTAACAAAGAACCGGACATGCAGATTTTCGGGCAATTGCCTCGTGATAGTGAAGGTAAAGCGCGATACAGAGAGTTCATGAAAACTAGTAAATACTGTATTTGTGCTCGGGGATACGAAGTCCACACTCCACGAGTTATGGAATCCATATATTACGAATGCATTCCTGTGATTATATCAGATGGTTACGTGCCCCCTTTCTTTGAGGTTTTGAACTGGGAGTCATTTGCTGTCTTTGTTTTGGAGGAAGATGTGCCAAACTTAAGGAACATACTTCTCTCCATTCCTGAGAAACGATACATGGAGATGCATAATCGGCTCAAGCTGGTGCAGCAACATTTTCTTTGGCACAAAATTCCTGTGAAGTATGATTTGTTTCATATGGTCCTTCATTCTATATGGTACAACAGAGTATTCCGAGTAAAACCGTGATCGTCGAGCGGGTGATATGAGCAATCTGTGATGGTTGAGAGGTAAGATATGGTGGTCTTGTTTAGGGAAGAACCATGGTGAACTATGTGCACTGCAACTTCCCTTCCAATGGAGGATTAGTTGTTTTCATTCTGGTGGTAGGATTGTGTATTTGCGGTGTTGTTGTACATTATCATTTTTGGGTATTCTGATCACGTTTTTAAGATGCAATTTGCTGCATTTCTCTTTAGCTTATCAGAAAATCTGAACTTTGTATTCCCGGTGATCCTAACTAAGCTTTGTAGTTCGTTGTAACAAGTATTTTCATCATACATTTTTACTTGCACAAAATTAACTATATTATGCTCAACAGTGTTTTTGAACATTTGAGAAGCAGAAAAGTGATTTTTAAACACCATCCTCTTCTTGTTATCTGACTAATGTCAAAGCTGGAAAAAATAAAAAGTCAAAGGTGTGTTATATGTGGTCAACTCTTGAATCATGCATTACAACAGTAGACTTTCTACAAAGTATTTGATGATTTGCATCGAAGACAAAAAAAAGTCAACCATACATGAAAGAACATGGATAAGAGGCTTAAGATTGAGAGGTTTGTGTGTGTGGTTGCTGTCATCTTTGTAATTGCAGTTCTTCCTCAGTTTCTGATTCTCCCATACAGAAACTACACCTTAATTCTCTCACATTTGGATGATGAATCAAAAATGGCAATCACCGATGTTCTTGAAGAAACTCCTGGTTCTGGTTCTGATGAAGAACACACACAGCAAGATTCGGATTCCTTAGTACCAAACCATGGCTTACAAGAATCAGTCGATAACTCAGTTTCGCTTCGTGAAACTGTATTGAAGAACAGCAGGAAAAGATCAGCACCAATATCTTATATGAACACCTTATTGCTTCAGGACTCTCCTTCAGCTAATCCAATGGTACTTAAATGCAGTATATTTGGCTATGATTTATGGTTTGGTTTTCATTTGATGCATATATCTTCTATACTTCATGTCTCGTTCATTCGTTATAGAGGCCAAAATTGCTCTCTGCGCGTGACAAGGAGCTTCTACTTGCAAAAATTCAAATTGAAAATGCTCCTATTCTCAGAGATGTTCCCAAGAATTATGCATCTCTTTTCAGAAATTATTCTACATTCATAAGGCAAGTTAGTTAATCTCGTGCTTCGATTGCTTCATTGCTTCAATACGTGTTCTCTGTGCATACATGAAGTGCAATGTGTAACTTTCAATTGCTATATATGGTTGCCTTTTGGTTGTTGCAGAAGTTATGAACTGATGGAGAGAGTTCTGAAGGTATACATTTACAAGGAGGGGCTAAAGCCAATATTTCACAAGCCTCATCTCAAAGGCATCTATGCTTCTGAAGGGTGGTTCATGAAACAGATGTTAGAAGACAGACAGTTTGTCGTTCGCGATCCCAGGAAAGCACACTTGTTTTACTTTCCCTTTAGTTCAAGGAGGCTGAGGAGTGCAAATTTCCCAAAACATCGCGATCTCACCAACCATCTCGAGAGCTATGCAAAACTCATTGCTGCAAAGTACGGCTTCTGGAACAGAACTGGAGGAGCTGATCATTTTCTCGTCGCTTGCCATGATTGGGTACATTCCATGAGACATCCACAATCAAAATTTCATCTTATTGCTATATAGTTATGTTTCTTTCTCAATGAAGAAGACTATACGATTGCAGGCCCCAGGATTCACAAACAACAGCATGAGAAGCTGCATCAGAGCCATTTGCAATTCCAACATCTCCAAAGGTTTTGAAATGTGGAAGGATGTTTCCCTCCCGGTCACGAATGTCCCTTTATCAGAGATCCCGGTGGAGGATCCCGGAGGCTTTCCCGCTTCACAGAGGCATGTTCTAGCTTTCTTCGCGGGAAGCATGCATGGGGATCTTCGCCCGATCTTGATAAACCATTGGAGCAACAAAGCGCCGGATATGAAGGTTTTCGGGCAATTAGACCATGATGCTTACATAGAGTTCATGAAGAGCAGTAAGTACTGCATTTGTGCCAAGGGATATCAAGTGCACACTCCAAGAGTGATGGAGTCCATATACTATGATTGTGTGCCTGTGATTGTATCAGATGATTATGTGCCGCCTTTGTTCGATGTTTTCGAGTGGGAATCATTTTCAGTGTTTGTCCTTGAGGAAGATGTACCAAACCTGAGGGAAATTCTTCTGTCTATTCCTGAGGAAAAGTACATTGATATGCAGAATAGGGTAAAGATGGTACAAAAGCATTTTCTTTGGCACCAAATCCCTGTAAAGTATGATTTGTTTCATATGGTTCTGCATTCCATTTGGTACAAAAGAGTTTTCCAGGTAAAATCGAGATGAGGAAGTCAAAGATTTCAACAATGGTACATGCACAATGGTTCTGCACATAGGTCAGAGGAAGCATGTATATGGTGTGAAATATATATTTATCTGGTTGAATAATCAAACTCTTTTGGTCATCCTATTTATTTTACCCATATCTTCAACTTAATTGTATGATGAACCTTTATACTTGAGCAAGGTGAATCAAATATAGTGAGGCAATTATGAACCGAAGTAGCAACTATTCGTTCACAAACGATATGATAAATGAAGAAACTGACTAAACTATTTATGTAGTGAACTGTAGGATTGAGATTCGAGCCCTGAATTGTGAAGCAATGACCATTGAGTCATTGTCATTGTGGATAAGTGCCTTTCTTTTCCTATACATATGGTCCCTCTTTGTGTGTCTCTCTCAAATATCATTTATTTTTTTTAAAAAGTTTAAAAACGGTATAAATTAAATTGGGAGCATAAAAAGTAAATTTAATATAAAAATTATTTTAAAATTTATCAAAAGGGGAAGGAAACAAAATTAGAAGGCCATTTCAAAATAAAAAGTGAGACATTAGTAGAAAATCGGAGGGATATTTTATTGTCATTGATTGAATCATCTTTTTATGTGAGACAGTTAAACTAAACATTTGAATGTGTAACTAACAAGAACTACCAATCAAAGGAATCAAATAAATCAATCAACTCTTACTCAATTATAGCCTACAATTATTTTACATAGATGACACTATTAGGGAGCTGGAAAAGTCACCCCTTCATATTATTAAACTAATCAAAATCCAGAAAAGGCAAAACAAACGCATTTGAATTGGGTTCAAATAAATGCAATGCATTGCGGCATTGCCAATGGAACTCGTGATTTAGCATCATTTCTGGCTTTGTTTAATCAAGTTTAAAGGAGCCCAGAAATGCTTTTTGCTGAATCCAAAGTCAAGGCATCACTCTTACGCAAGGGACCGTACCGACAGTCCAGCACCAGGATCTTAGGTTTGCCGCAATTTGCTTCTTCAAGCTCAGATTTTTGTTAAGGAACTCTGGGTTTTTGTTGTTCTGCTATTGCCTGCTAAGAAGTTTGAAACTTTACTTGTAAGTTTATGTTGTATGATCTGATTGTTTGACCCCACTGTACTTTGCTGAATCTGTTGTTGCGAGAATTGTATAGAACATTTTACATTCTTTTTTGATGCTGAATGTCAAGATTTGATGCTGCTATGGTTCAAGTGAAGAACGGAGATATTAGGCTGTTTCTTTGTTTGTGGTGGTGAATGTTTGATTTATTTATGTAGGATTTAGATTGGGGCAAATGCTGAAATGGATACCTCAGGTCATATCAGAAGGTTATATCAGATAGAGAAATGGAAATGGTTGTTGGTGGTTGCTTTGGTGACTGTAACTCACCTTTTTTGTCAATCCTTGATGCTTCCGTATAATAATGCTCTTCTGTCCCTCGTTCCTGATAGTAGTAAGTTTCCTGTAAATGAGAAGGATGTGGTTACACCTAGTATAGTTGATGATGATGATCCTGTTGTTGTTAACTCGTCGAATTTTGTTGAAGACTCACTGCTCAGTCGCAGCATCAAAATAGTGGAAAGGGTAGATCTCAGTCGAGTTATTAGAAGTGAAAAACAGAATGAAGTCTTTGTAGAGAGCAAAGTAAGCGATAATGGGGTTGATTTTGTTGAGGATGCTGATCTTGACAAGGAAATAGCTTTTGAGGTAGGGGACAATAATGATGATGGATCTGTGGAGAGTGACACTGAATTTAAACCAAAATTTCCGGATTCGAGTGTGATTAAGGAGACTGTGATAGCGGATGGTACTATCCCGTTGCAATTTTCTATTTCATCGGCATCCTCCAATGTGAGTAGAATCACTGGTTCCACTCTTAGGACCTCTATGAAAGGAGTAGAAACTAAAAAAAGCATTATTCGTCTAAAAAGTGATGTTGCTGCCTCAGTTAATAGTTCTGCAGTGCTGACTAAACCTGTTGTTAAGAAGATGAAGTGTGAAATGCCACCTAAGACAGTAATGCCACTCCAAGAAATGGAACGATTGCTAGTTCGTAATCGTGCCCGTTCTCGTGCAATGGTAGTACATCCTCTTCCAAAGCTCATCATTTTTTTTCTTCTCTAATGCTTTATTTTCTTATGTCCTAACTTTCTAGGCTTTGTTTGTAGAGACCGCGATGGTCTTCTGATCGTGACCAAGAAATCTTATCTGCAAAGTTACAGATTGAGAATGCTCCAGTTCTGAGAAATGATCCAGACCTTTATGGTCCTTTATTTAGAAACGTTTCCACTTTCAAAAGGTTAGGCCATTGTGCTTTTCAAACGGCTAAGCTTTGATGTCGTATTTCCTTATTCTAACATAAAATATTGCAGGAGTTACGAGCTTATGGAGCAAATTCTTAAAGTTCATGTCTACAAGGAAGGAGAAAGACCCGTGTTTCATACTCCCATAATGAAAGGACTATATGCATCAGAAGGATGGTTTATGAAACTGATGGAGGGAAACAAGCGTTTCGTGGTTAAAGATCCAAAGAGGGCGCATCTTTTCTACATGCCATTCAGCTCACGAATGCTGGAATACAAAGTCTACGTTCGCAACTCCCACAACCGGACAAACCTGCGCACATATTTGAAAGATTATTCTGAAAAAATTGCAGCAAAATATCGCTTCTGGAACAGAACTGGAGGGGCTGATCATTTCCTCGTCGCCTGTCATGACTGGGTACAACTTCTCATGATTCTTACAAACTTTTACTCAGTGGTGAATCTACACATAAACATAAGAGTATCGATCTCACTTGTTCTGATCTTGCAGGCTCCATATGAGACGCGGCATCACATGGAACATTGCATCAAAGCACTGTGCAACGCTGATGTGACCATAGGTTTCAAGATTGGAAGGGATGTTTCATTTCCTGAAACATACGTCCGTTCTGCGCGAGATCCCCAGAGAGATCTAGGTGGGAAGCCGGCGTCCCAAAGGCACATCCTTGCATTCTATGCAGGCAACATGCACGGTTACTTGCGTCCAATCTTGCTGCAGCACTGGAAGGACCAGGACCCGAAGATGAAGATCTTCGGGCCAATGCCTCCCGGGGTAGCAAGCAAGATGAACTACATCCAACACATGAAAGCTAGCAAGTTCTGCATCTGTCCCAAGGGATACGAGGTGAACAGCCCGAGAGTGGTTGAAGCAATCTTCTATGAG
Source organism: Rubia balearica (assembly GCA_032355405.1). Taxonomy (NCBI): domain Eukaryota; kingdom Viridiplantae; phylum Streptophyta; class Magnoliopsida; order Gentianales; family Rubiaceae; genus Rubia; species Rubia balearica. Next base: position 6,374,792 of record JAULKJ010000001.1, read on the forward strand.
TGTGTTCCTGTGATCATATCAAACAATTTCGTGCCGCCTTTCTTTGAGGTGCTGAACTGGAGTGCCTTCTCGCTCATCCTCGCAGAAAAGGACATTCCGAGGCTGAGAGATATTCTGCTAGCCATACCGGAAGAGAGGTACCGCGAGATGCAGCTCGGGGTCAGAAAGATTCAGAGGCATTTTCTCTGGCATGCGAAACCCGAAAAGTATGATCTGTTTCATATGACCCTTCATTCGATTTGGTACAACAGAGTTTTTCAGATGAAACTTAGATAGCATCCAGTTCATGATCTACCCATTTGATTGATCAGTTTGAGGATAGTTCAAACTTGTTTCTATGTATTTTGTATATACGATGTTATTTAAATGACTACAACTCAGGTGAATGTATGGTGTACAGGGTATTCTTGTTAATTGTTACACTTCTTCATGACTCGGAGGTACAAGCTATAACACCGAAATTAACCATTTAAGATTTGAGTAACACTTCCTTTGTATTAGCATACTGGGTGTTGACTTTTGCTGTAATAATTAGCGTTTTTACTTGAACAAATCTTACCCAATATATGAAATCGGAATTTCGAGCATAAAGATTTCATGGACTTGTAAAAAGTGAATTGAAACCTTAAAATGCGGTAAAACAGTTTTATTTTTTGGAAAAAAACAGGCCGTTGTGCCAGTATTTATTTGAAATTGAAGCGAAGTAGACAGAACTTGGCTAATTGGCAAAGCATCAGTCAGTATTTAGAATTTAATTTAACAAAGATTGTTTTTTCCATCTTCTTGAAATGATTAATTTTTTAAAAATAATTTTTTTTGTTGCATAGGCTGTTCTGCGCATCCAAGCCTCGCAACAATTGGCAATTTGGTACGGCATCCATTTTTTTTGCTTTATGTTCAGTAAACTATTAAAAAATGCTCAGTCAAGAAATAGAAGCTATTTTTTAGAGAAAATTATAATTGGTTTCAATTTTGCTTATAAGCACAATTCTACCAAACATATCCTTAGTGTTTTGCTAATTTAAACATCTTTTTAGTGTTTGACAAACTACTTTAAAAATGCTTATTTAAGAAGCAGAACCTATTCTTGGGGGAAAACATAAACGGGTCTCCTCCTAGTTTCAAAATTAGCCAAAATAAGTCTTTTTTTTCTTATAATCACAACTTTACCAAACACACCATATGCTAAGTGTTTTGTCCAAGTATTTTCTATAGTTCGGTAAATTCCTAAAAGTTACTAATTTTAAAAGCGGAAACTATCTTTAGGGAAAAAACAGAAGTTGACCTCCCCTTACTTTTAAAATAACTCAGTTTTGATTATAAACACAACTCCATCAAACACAAAATATTTAATTATTCTATATTTGGTTTTTAAAGTTCCCTGTTTCCATTTCCTTTCAATTTAAGCAAGAAAATGAAAGTTTCGATGCCCATTTTAAAATGAAATTATAGGTTTCATTCTTTTTTATTATTAATTATTCTTAATTAATTCTTACATATTATCAGTCGTTTTAAATGAGTCAATATTGAGACAACCTTTCTAATTGTAATAGTGTCATCATTGAGAAGTAGGGAAAGGGAATATTAAGGACTAATAGAGATAAACAAGGAATAGAAGTGGATAAGGAATGAATCATTTTCAAGATTGATTTGTAATATTCTATTCCATGTATAATTGTACCCATTGTATTCACCTATAAATATTAACGTACACAACACAAACAATTGTAGATTTTACATTATATCATGGTATCAAACTTGTTCCTATAAATCCTTATTTTCTTTCCCGACATTTTTCAAAATTCAGCCCCAAAAGGCATGTCCCATTTTTTTTGTGTCCGATCATCCCTCCCAAATTCTTTTCCGATCGTCGTCGGCCCACCCATCTCTCCCCCTATCACTTACTTATCTACCTGCCACTCGTTGGTCGTCAATTTTGTAATTGGTCCGATCAGTTCTCCCTGCTTCTCTGTTGCTACTGTCATAGTGTTTTCTTAGTTTTAGTCGTTAGTTAGATTGATCTCCATCATGCTTGATGGATATAACTACATGGTTTGGCGTGAGCAAATTTCTTCACTCTTATCTTTATTTGATTTTCTTGGATTTGTTAATTATTCCAAATCCTTGTCTTGCCACTTCTTCATCATCAACTTCTCCGTCCTCCTCAACTCTAAAAAAAATTGACGACCAACGCAACTCTGCCTGCTGACTATTCTGCATGGGTTAAGACAGATTAGCAGATCAAGACTTTGATTTACCCATCTCTCATTGCCACCTTCATGTCTGTCATTGAGATCTCAGACTTCCGCTCAGGTTTGGAAAGCCTTGGCTTTTGCTTACCACCATAGCTTTCACACTCGTAAGCTTTTTATCATGGATTGTTGCGTAAAGATGAATCATCCGTGCATGATTACTATTCTTGCTTCAAATCATTCTTTGTTGACCTTCATTCTATGAGCCATTCCATTCATACTGATAAGAAGATTCTATTGTTCTATCAAGATTTAAGTACTTCTTTCTCTGAGTTCGCTGCTGCTCAAATGACCATTGATCCACCTCCACAATTTTTCGATGTGGAGACCAAGACTAAATCCTATTAGTTCTTTTTGAAGACCCGTGTCTCGCCTCAGCCCGGGTTGCCCACCGCCATCTTCACCGCGTTGCAACAGTCCTCCGACCAAGCTTCTCGTTGCTGAGGTCCTTCTGTCCAACTTGCTCACAACAGTGGCACTCAATGCAAGTGGTGTAACCGCCATAGCCATCAAGCCACTTCCTACTAAAAGTTTAATCACATATTTCGCGGCGATATTGAAAATTATGTGGATACTTTTTAGTCTGGTCTTCGACGGCCTCAACAACATGTCAATGTTGTTCCATATTGGTACATAAATTTTGGAGCTACCAATTCACATGACATCAGTTGCGTCGTCTAATCTTGATAGTGACGCACCTTATCACGTAATCATCGTGCTTATTTTGGTAACAAATATTCTCTTAATATTTCTCATATTGGCAATTTCCTGATTATCGATTCCCTTACTTTAATGTCTTGGTTGTGTTTCATGTTACTAAGAATTTGTTTTCTATTAGTGAACTAGCTCGATATTTGAAAGTCGTTTATTTTGATGATCATTCTTTCACTATTTAGAGCAAGGTTACCAATGAGCTTGTGGGTCAATCACGCGCCTAACTTCCCAACATGGTCTTCCTCCATGGTATAACAACCTCGGTCAACTAGTTCAGCTAGGAACGGTTCTGCAGCCTCCCCGCCACCTTTTCCTTCTTCTTCTGAGCCTACTTCTCAACATCCTATGACTACTCGCTCATGTTCAAGGATTTTTCCGATCATGATATCTCTAGATTTTTGAGTGCTCTGTTTGTTAAGATTAAGCCATGCAACAATCGATCAAGTGTTAAGGATCCAGATTGGGTTGTCATAATTAATTTTTAAATTGTTGTTGTTCGCACTGGGAGTTGGTCTCACATCTTTCTCATATAAATGTGATGGGCTCGAAATTGGTGTTTCAATTGAAGTTTAAGGCTTATAGTACCATCTGGCCCACATGGAGCAACTTGATGGTTACAAGGATCCCATGCGTCCTGATTATGTTTTTCGACCACACAAGACTATTTGTGGTTTGAAATAGGCTCATCGTGTTTGGTTTCAACGCTTTAGCTCCTTTCTCATCAACATTGGTTTCATTTGTAGCCGTCCGACACTTCATTATTTTTATTTGCAAAAGGTACCTCCTTACTTTATCTCTTAATTTATGTTGATATCATTCTTACAATAAATAATGGTGCTCTCATTCGTAAGTTTATTGATCGTGTGAATCAAGAGTTTAAGATCACCGATCTTGGCACCTTACAGTATTTC
>JAULKJ010000001.1:6571602-6582697 GCA_032355405.1 Rubia balearica
TAGCAATTTATTGATGGGAATTACCCAGCATCATGGGATTGTGTCGGTGGTTCCCGTTGTAGTTTCCTAACAAGTAGGTGGTTAATGATGGTGAGATTGTGGTGGTTCTGGTTTTGGTGGCAGCGGTTCGTTGGTGGTGCAGTGTTTAGGTGTTCTCAGGAAGGTGTCCATAACTATTCAAATGAATGGAGTTTCAGGCTCTACTGGGCTTTAATATATTCAATGGTGGTATCTCCTAATTAGGTCATAGATTAAGATGTTAATATGTAATTTGGTTGCTTGTATGTAATCTTTCAAAAATATAGAGAAAAGTGCATTTTTAACCCTATGTTTTGTTTGAAAGTGCAGATATAACCTTGTAAAATATGAAAGTGCCAATCTAACCTTGGACTTCGTTAACCAAAATGTTAACGGTCAAATTGATCGAAATAGGTGAAATGACCATTATACCCCTGAATTAAAAAATAACTTGAAAATAGGAAAAGACAACAATAACCCTCTCTTTCTCTTTTCTCTTTCTGCCTCTCTCCTCTCATTCCTCTTCCGCCTTTCCCCTTCCAATCCTCTCTTTTCACCTTTGATTTCCCTTTCTCCACCGCCTCCCTCTCCCCATCTCCGGCCGTCTGTGGCCCTCTCTGAAACCAAGGCATAGAAAATTTGTAAGAGCAGGTTTGCTCTAATGACCGTGGTGCGGTGGCGCGAAGTTTGCTCGAAATCTCAGGGTTGGAGCGGTCGAGATCGTTATCCACCTCGGTAGGGTTACAAATGTTCAGGTTACAGCGAGGGTAGGATAGCGAGTGATCGGTGGTGCTGGAGATGGTGTTGGAGTAGGGTGGAAGGGCTGGGGATTCTGGTGTTGAGATAGGGTGGTAGGCGGCAGGGGTAGGGTTGCAGTGCTGGGGTTTCCGGTACTGAGGTAGGATGGTAAGCGGCATGGGTAGGGTGGCAAGGCTAGGGTTTCTAGTGTTGGGGTAGGGTGGTAGGCGGCGGGGATAGGGTGGTGGGACTGGGGTTTCTGGTGGAGGGGTTGAGATTTATGGCGGCAGTGGTGGGTACGCAGAACTCCGGCGGAGAGCTCCAGCAATGGTGGCATATGAGAGTTTCTGGGTGGCGGTCTCTTTGCAGGCTGAGTGAGGCGGCGATGAAGCACTAGCGGGCGATGGCCATCCGGTGTGTCTGAGATGAAGAAGAAGAAGAAGTTTAGGGGTAGAATAGTCATTTCATTTTTAGTGTTAAGCCTAAGGATAATTATGTCTTTTTAAGTTTGGTTAACAGTTGACTTCATCAAGTCAACGCCGGAATTGAGCAAAATGGGTATGACTGAACAATTTTATAAAAGTTTAGGATTAGTTTCACACTTTCAAATTTTACAAGACCTTATCTGCATTTTTGAAATTTAATAACATTATTTATGCACTTTTCCATTTAATATATAACAAATTATTAGTTTATAATTAATGATCATATCTTAACTTATAAAAAAAATCAATATAAAATCTAATGCTTCATCATCAGTCTCATTTCAAACTGCACACTTTGACTTTCAACGGTTGACTCGATAAATGTTTGATCTTTAATATCTTTCGTTAGGATAACTAAAACTTGTAAAAAGTTGATATGTTGAAAATATATTCTGTAAAAAATTAATAACTTTCACTCAATAGTATTTATACTTATATAACAATCAATTTTATGATCAAGATCAAAATATTTTGATAAAGTGAATAATTAAATTGCTATTTGAAATAAGACCGAGAGAGTATATATAAAATGGATTTTAGGTGTTATTTTGGTGGTGGATTTAGAGACCTAATGGATGAAGAAGTGTGGGTAGATTTCCGATGAGGCGGGAGGTGAGTTTTGATTTGTACCCACCATGGGTTGAAGCATGGATGGTATGAAAATTTTAGACAGGAATGGAAATGGAGAGATCATAAACTGGTCACATCCCGTCCAAGTACCATCTTTAACACTTGGATGGCCATTGTAAGAACACAATCAACCATGTTAGCTATAAAGTTATCTAAATCACTAAAAATTATTTTCAGTAATCATTCTTCAACTTACACTTTAGCCATACTCGCTATTTTAGCTAGAGTAATATTTTTTGGTGGATTACATTAAGATAATGGATTAACTAACAATTTAACTCTTATTAGTTGCATTAGACTATTTACAAGGAATATCTCTTAATTAGTTGCATTAGTCCATCTACGAGCAATATCGAATACATTCTCTTAATCAGTTGCATTAGACCATCTACGAAGAATAATTAATACATAATCCTTGTAGATAGTGTAATGCAACTCATGATATAAGAGACAATTGAGAGAGAGATATCAAACGGAAAAGAAGGCGACCCAAGTAGTAGCAAGAGCAACTTCATTTACCTGATTGGCACAAATACTACTGGATACAAACGAAATAGAATTACACGGCGAAGCACATTACAATTACATGTAAAAATGGGTAGGCTAGAACCTTGGAAAGAATGAATCTATCTAAACCAATCATGATGACCAAAAAATGAACAAGTGAGCTAAAACTTGAATCTAAAAATGATGAATGCCATTTTCTGATGCAAAATAATGATCCCAAATATCCACCCCACTGCCATCGCTGGAACCAGGCGACCAAAAGAATTAAGAATGCTTTACTAAATGCGCCGTCTTACCTACACATCGTACTTCTTGGGTGTGCGCCATTGAGCTAGGCTTCTGGACAATGAATAGATAAAAGAAGCTGTTGGCTGAATCCGATTCTTCCCATACAGACGTTTTCCTCCTAAATCAGTAAACTTGGGACCTTTCCCCTTAGGCCGATCAATCTACAGAGGAATTCGATTACAGGCTACTATATGGAAAGCCTTTGAGATGAACGTGTAAAATATGTCAACCTTAACAAGACTAAAGAGAAAGCATACCTTGTATATCTTCCCATTCTTCAAGTGGTATCGAATGCCAGACCAATTGATTGACTGTGAAAAATGTGATCTAAATGCTGAAATAGGATATAGGAAATTGTCCACCAGCATTGCAATGAATACCTGTTCCGGCAAACATCACTCGTAAGAGGTCAGAGTACCAAACTAACCGTCCATAAAATTAAGTTACAACCAAATTAAACAGATCTAATCTCATATCTCAAGCATTACTTGGTCATCAACTCAGTGTAGCTAAGAATTTAATTCCATTTGCTTTTCAGGTGTTGAAGAGTAACATATTCATTCCATTCTAACGATGAATAATTGAATTTGCCTGGTGGAAAATGTTTGAACTAAAACTACTCACAAGAAACCAGTTGTAAGTAGCAAGAGAGAGCGGAGGCGCTTCAGGTGACAGCAAGTTGCACAAGTGAACCTCTATTCTGGTCAGGTTCCACATGGAAAGGAGTTCAATAGTAGTGCATACAGTAAGGCCACTAGCCAGTAAAAGTCCTGGACAGAATAAGAAACATAAGAAGGGTGATAAGAATAAAATTTCTATTTAGAACATTATGGTCCTTTCTGATGCAGGTTGGAACTGGCAGATGCAAATATGTTACATCTCAGAATCACGGAAGCCATATATGTATTTTTCATTTTGGAATGGGCAGATAAAGCAGACTCATTGTAAACAATAAGCACCGGCAGTTTAAGGCAAAATTCTGCTACATTACTTTCATCATAAAAGCCTACAGTCATTGCATCCAAATACTTTACCTGCTGAATAAGACTGCGGAGCTTACATGCAAGACACTATCATGCTTGCAGTAACATAAATTAACATATTGTTGCATTAACCAATATGCACAGTTCAGAGTAGAGCAAACTTATCAAAAAGCGGGTGGAATGTTACTTGGGTTAAAGGGAATATATATCATAAATGTGAAAAGTAATTCTGACACTCTGACTACAATAACTTCATTCAAGTTAAACATGAGAAGGCACAAAACATGCATATAACCATTTTATATCCACTATTTAAGAAAATAAGTATCTCTGGGAGCAAAGAAAAAGATTACTGAATGTTTGTCAAAATGAACGTTTAATCTGGCAGAAGTGTTGATATACTCACCGGTGGATGTAAAGCTTATATCTTCAGGTGAATATCCTTTGTAATAACATCTTAAAGCTGCGGCGACATGAATAATCGCCATAACGTAAGGCGCTACAAATCCCCATGACAAATAGCAGTGCACTGAAAATAATGCACGGTTCATTATCCAGTTGACCTTTGTTGTGTATGACTCCAAAACAAATGTTTGTTTCCTCAGATAATTCCAGTACCTTCAGAGAGTTTGAACAGCTATATAAGCTCAATTGTACGATACAAATTCACAAAAATATTTCCAGCTATAAGACCCTATGCACCTTGAAAAGCTCAAGTCACTGGCAAGAGGATGAGGAAACACAGCAACAGGCGGTGATGTGATAAGCCTCTTATGAGCTCCTGAAATGAATGAGTTTTTAAGGATATAAAGCAGATGCATAGATAAGTACTAGAGCAAGAAAAATAAAACAGCATTGAGAGCCTAACACCTATTTGTCTGCTAGTACATAAGTAACAAATTCTGCAAAGACATATATGGCCATGAGCAGCATGACGAAGTACAGCGACTGTTTTAGTGCATATACACATAATAACATTGCAATGGGATATACATTTATTAGGGCGCCTAACAAGTCTACTGGACTAGAAACAAAATAGCAGAGGGTGCAGAAACTAAGCGGTGCCAACCAAATACCTGTGAACACTAAGGTTTCCCTAAAACTATTTCATGCATACTCATGTGGAAATAGCATAACACTGTGCTCTAATCTTTACCGTCTATGGGAACAGGATGCCCATCAAACAAAAAGAAAAAGAAATATAGATAACTGTCAGTTCTATCAGCCATAGAGTAAAAACATACTCCCTCAATCCCAGCTCTATTTGCACTTCTACTTTTTTGACAATAATCTCTATCAAAGTTTGACAGCATATTTGAATAGATATATGAACAATATTATCGTATATGAAATTGTTGAATTCATCGTAACAAGTAGTTTCTAAATATCAACTTTTATATGCTGTTATTATACGTAGGTAAACATATTAACAGCCAAACATGTTTCTTGAACAGCGTGATAATAATTGTGCTGCAAATAGAGGTGGGATGGAGGGAGTAAGATATACGAGTGCAACATACCTGAAATAGCTGCAAGAGTCATATCATCAGAGTAGCCTCCATCTCGAAGCCCTGAAACCACACCATGCTTATCATTTCTGAAGTCATCTGCATGCATCTGAAGTAAAGAAAGAAATAGAAACCCTAACATCATTAGATTGAAGTAAAAAGAGTTTTGCAAATGAACATATTAGATTGTCGAGGAAGAAAAGATTTACCATCATGCAACCGCCCCACAAAAAGAAAGTTCTGCCACCAGTAGCGAATCCCATTGAACAGGGCTAGAGGGAATAAGAGGAAAGATATAACATTAATTAAGCCATCAAGAAAATTTCAAAGGATAAAGTTAAAAACTACAGAATCCAGGTTCGTCCAGGAGGCATAACTTTTAGATAGCCCAGAAGGCTTCAGTAGACATCAAATATACTGAATTCAGCATGGTAGTCAAACAAATCGCCAAAGACATATGATAATAATCCCATAACCAACAATGTTTGCATTTGCCATCTCATTCAATGAAAAGAACTTCATGAACAAAAAAAATACGACTAAAACAGGTTAACCTAGATCAAGTCTCACAAGAATGATACTCATTTCAGAAGACAAACATGCCAATACAAGGTGCTTTGAAAATCCGGATACATCTTATACTTTTTATACCTATATACTCACCTCAACATGCAGTCATGTAAAGTACTTTCTTAAAAGCTCTTAATAAATGACTAGACAGAAAGCATAAAGCCGTAAAAGGCTTCATACCATGTGGTATTCATATATGCAGTAACTTCCTAAGCTTCCTGATGGCAAATCAAGTGGGTATCCAGTTTGAATAAAAATCTGAAAAACACAGTAAGGAGAATCAGGATACAAGTTCATGCATTTCAATGGAATTAATACTTGATACATTTTCTGTGATAAGGCTTAAGAGGATCATAAAACCTCAGGGTTCTTTTCCATCTCCACTGTGAGTGCACCAATAGATCCAGGATGTAATCTAACATCATCATCGAGAAATAGAACATATTTACTGTCTTTATGCATTTTCTCCACACCAACCTGCAAGGTACAGCCTTAGATTAAACAACCAACTATAGAGAGCAGATTTTAATGCAAGTAGTTTCACACAGATTTCATTTTAGGAAGCTTTCATGTTGTGAATAATTAAATTTAATCACTCTGCCAAACCAAAATTTCCAGGTACATATATTTCCACACATGAAATCTTCCTGCCTTCTAGTACTAAGCAGTACAAAATGTTAAAACGTACCAACTGGTTGTGAATTTTCTGACTGCAGGTGGTTGACAAACCAGCAACAATGACTCGTGCATCAATATCACCCTGTCATATCATCAAATAGATCAGGATACAAGCATATTACACACATTACCAGGCATTAGGCATGACCAACCACATATTTAACACTGGAACCAACTCAAGTACCCTTTATGTTCAGGTGAACCTTATAACCATGCAACTGAGAATGCACAAATTCAAGCACAAGGATCAAAAGTAGCAAAAGAAATTTAATCTTACACCTCTGAATCCCAAAACAAGCAAGGACTCGTTGGAAGCCAGGATCATTACTAGTATAACTTCCAACGAGTCCTTGCTTAGTATAAAATCAATATTTTAGAACTTCAATCTGATCTATTGCTATTCAAACCCAGCAATTCACTTTGATGTGCAACAAAGCTAAAGCTTCTTTCAGCCCATTAGCCCATTATTTAATTCTAGTGGTACCCCTTCCACTTGATAAATTTAACAGAGATAACAAGGCCAGTGTAGCCTACCTAATCAAATTTTCGTTGGATGAGATTTAAAATCCAATTTCATGGCAATCAAAATTAAATGATGAAAAAAATGACTTCCAAGTAAAAACGTGAAATGAGAGGGAATTATAACTAAATCACACCTAATACAAAGGATAGATGAGAGTACTACAACTCAATAAAGGGAGAATATGCATAGTGCATACAAGTCGTGTCTTGAAATTATCCTTTTCTGATGTACCAACAGGTAACGTTAAAATTTCTTTTCAATCAGTCCCTCAGTACCAATCAAGGACTTGTTGGAAGTTATTTCCACAAAGGCAGAAGAAGAGGATTGTGGTGTAAAACTTAATAAACAAGAAATCAAGATGCCACACCAGTATGGATGATGGTAAGAGAAAGGTGATGAAAATAATAATTACCTCATAGTCAGCCAGAAGTCGAGACACTGCATGGTAAGCAGGGTCTTCTGTACTATCAACTACAAAAAGGAACTCCAGTGGACCGCCATAGAGAGATGTAATCTGCATTTAGTCAAGGATGTGAATAGCGGTTTAGTGAACTACCACAATGTACATGACAGATAACTATTCAGTAAAAGCCAGACAATTGTCACAAAAACATGCTCTGGCAAAAGGTCTTAAGCTCTAATCTCAGGATAAGAAAGGGATTTGGGAGCCCAGATCTTTTCAGAAACCCAAGCTAACTGTTTCAAGACCCAACAGTCCCATTACATTCTGAATATGAGCTACAACAAGAACTGAAGATGTCCCCAATGAAACAGTCAATGCCAAACTCAAAGCTCCACTAACTTTTTAGTTGTTAAATAAAAATGTCAGTGATATGTAAAAATACCAAAGCAAATGAAATACGAAATATTTGGTAGCACGGCAGATTTTTCTTTACCTGAGTTCTCCAGTTGTGTAGATTATGTTCTCCAAAACCTTTTAAAGGCATTACAACTGTAACTTTTGGCAAATTAACTTGTTTAGAGTGCTCGAGGTCATTTATATCAGGGGAAAGAAATGCAAAGTGATGGCCACTTCTGTCACTACCCCTCAACCGTTTTCTTTCTCTGTTTCTGTAAGAGAAAAAAACTAGTCACTGAATATTCGCGTTTCGAATGGCTTACTAGGTCAAAAAGTTGCCTTGGATCCATCATCCATGCGCTTTACTGAAATTTTGCTAGAAATAGTCCATATCATTAAACGAGTACCTCACATAAGCTGCACCAACCCATCCAAGAGCAAGAGCTAAGCAGATAAAGTAACCCTGCAGCATGCAACGATAGAGGCATCAGAATCAACCAGTGAAGAACAGATGGGATTTTAAATAGGTATTATTCTGACATCTTCTAGAATCAGAGTCTCAATGAAATGAAGTCAGGGATGATAAGATGTCCCATCCGTGGTGATCTAAAACACATAAACTCCCCTTAAACATATAAGTTTACCAAAGTACTATTCCAGTCTCCACATGAAATTCACACTATTTCAAGTAATCAATATTAAATTTATACAAATATCTTCAATACAATTACCCTACACTTACCCCTCCATCAATTTAAACTATTAAGCACAAAGTTAACAGTGACTGAAAAAATTAAATAAAATGTAAAGAATCATAGTTGGAGGCACATAAAAAGGTCTAAGAAACTATAAGAAAATAAAATTACCAAGTTATGCTGTTAGCTATATTTCATGTCACTTGACAAGTGTTCGAGGTTACGTTTGCAGAAGTCAGCAACATTCACTTATAGCCGAAAGCAAAGCTGTTTAACTAAATTTGTAGATTAGGCATACGCTTTAACATCAGCCTCTCAAAGTAGGATTTCTGAAAACTCAAAACTTTTTTGCACGGTAGATTCTGTCAAGTAGGGATGCAAAAGTTCACGTGTTTATTTTCAAGTTCTTCCATCCTTAACTCGCATTTCACAAACTCCATGCTCTACCAAGAATCATAAGATTCCAAAAACAATCTCAAATTCCAAAAGAAAAAAAAAACATGTGGCTAATCACTGCCTTAATAACAATCAGAGCAGTAGACTTTCTCTCCCAGAACATACATCCTGGGTCACTTCTGTACACCCACTTTAGAGAATAAATAACAGACAGCCTTTTTCCAATGATAAAAATAAGATCCGCAATTTCTAGCTTTATTTGAGCTGAAAACAGCTCGGATATGATGCCCGTGACTTTAGAATTCCACTTTCCCCACCATTTTCAAAAACAGCAAGGGTTGATGATTTAGAAATGAAGTAAACTGAATTCATAAATTTCCAAACACTTCACATCGTCAAAACACGAGAATTCAACACGTTCCGATTCTCCCTACATTGTCCCCGCGAGCAAATCAGTTTCCAATTCCCACCAGATCCATAGACATCTCCGAAAATTGCAAAATCGAAATCTCCTCCGGCGCTCCTCACTGAGCCACGAAAGCAACAAAAAAAACTAAACAAAGAGAATAAAATAGCATTACCTGGATCTGAACAAATACAGCGAGCGGAGTAACGCAAGCTTTGCTGGCCGAGAACAGCAAATCGTCGAACATATCCACCGATAGAGGCATTGTCCCGACAATGCACTTATCCCCGCAATTTCCAGTTTTCCACCACCTATATCCTTCACGACGACGCGTTTCCTTTCCAATTTTTTTCAAAAACTATTTATGGCAGGGAAAACAATGCCCTAGAATTCACCTCACGAGCATCTACGCCCTTGTTCTTGCTCCTCCCGCAGATCGCCGTCAAAATGACGAAGTGCAGAAAACAGAGAGAGGAATTTTTCCCTTTTTTGAAAGGTCGGAAAGGAGAGGAAAAAGAGGCGAAAATTGAGAGATCGCGCGTTTTTTGTACTGCGCTTTGTCGCGAAACTTTTTAGATTTTGTGTGTGCGGGCTGCTGGGCTGGCGAGTGCGTTTTTTTTTTCGTGGAGAGAGAAAGTTACAGAGAGATAGGTGGAAACCGCAAGAGACCGTTAGTTGAGGCTTGTTATATGATGATTGGGTGAGTTGTGTGTACATTGTGGGCGTGGAGTCGTGGACTGTTTTTCTTTGGGGGCCTATGGCAGCCTGCCATATGCTTCTTCTTTCTTGTGCACTGTATGGGGTGTTTTTGTTTGTGAAAGATGCTCCATTACAATTCGAATCTTCTTTAAATTAGACGTACTTCATCTGTCCTAGATCAAATGAAAATCGACAAATGAAAATTTGATATTTAAAAATTAATTTTTATGATGAATCCAACAATATTACATATGATAATACTATTATTTATACATTTATTCAAATATGTTATTAAACTTGAACAATGAATAATGTAAAAAATGTAAAGTGTGAATTTTGAAATGGGACACGTGGGAAGTGATGTAAATTTAACAAAATGTTTAGTTAGCTAAAGTCGAGTACTTTGGGAACCATTGCATTGTGAAATGCTTTTCTTTTGCCTAGTATTCTGAAACCACACATGCAAGGTGAATAAAGCATCAAACAAATTAAAAGAACACGTGTACCGATGTACATGCAAGGTGGAAGATAGTATTGTCACATCATTTACTGTCACTCTCTTTATCATTATTCTTTAAAACAGTAGGATATAAAATTGTTCCATAAATATGGTTTTTTCATCTACAATTAGATAGAGGAAGAAGAAATTTGGCATTAGCATATTCTGTTTGTGATTTTGATTTGATGCATTACCAAAGGAGTGGATGAATAGTTGGCGCAACAAATCGCTGTTTTCCAGCTACCAAGGAACTTCGTGTGATTGCTACCCTCGTCATTAGCATCCAATAAGCATCTTAATTTTACGAGAAACGTTACTGTTATTTTAGTAAAAAAAAACTTTTATTACATCACAAGCCTTAATTGAAACATCAAACCAAAAACTAATATTGAAATATCAAGGATTAAAATTGAAACATCACGAAATTGAAAATCAATTTCAGCATATATAAAAGGTGCGGAAATGAAAAAGAAAATTGACCTGCGAATTTTTTCGACCCGGATCTTGGCCCACAAAATTTTATTACTCGGAAATAATTTGGATACATCAGAGTTTTTCAAGGTATTTACAGTTTGGACAACATAGATCGTGGTTGGATCAAGTGGTGTTACAGTTGTAGAAGATCTCTGTTAGGCGCAGTGATATTGAAGCATGGTACGGTCCTCTCTGTAAG
>JAULKJ010000001.1:6603762-6615750 GCA_032355405.1 Rubia balearica
GCCAAAATTTGCCATGACTCCGTTCAACCCAAATTTAATGCGTCAGACTGACGCAAATCTATTTATGAACGTAAACTAAATTTGATATTATATAAAAATATATATAATATGCATATATGTGTGTTTGATTTATTAGTTTTAGGTTTCTCCTTAAAATATTTAATGTGGGCATTTTTAAATTTTATATTATTCACTTTATGTAATGTACTTATTTTCTTTTTTAAAATTATATTTGTTAATGTGCATTAAACGGAGAAAAAAATCAAGTGTTCATAATTATCAGTTTACTGGACACCTTTTTCCTCTTCTTCCCGTGCAAGATTTTCCTCTATTGAGCAATCGAGTTAGATAGAAATCAATGAGAATTTAGTGAAATATCATTATTATAGTTATGTGTAGTTATTGTTCAGTGACAATATGCAAGTTATTTAGACAAGCTTCATGCAATATGACACTTATATGGCACGGACGAATATGTTAAATTTTTTCCAATTTTATTACTAGATTTTATTTATTTTTAAATGTTGTACAATTTGGACGAGAGAAAAAGGACAATTATGTATTTTAACTCAAAAGAAGATGTATTTGTGAAAGCGCGTGTGTGTACGTACAATTTAAGAGCTGTGTAATGGGCACTTTTATTATCTTGTATGCTGAGCTAACTTAAAAGTCCGCCACTGGAAAATTGCACCATTTTATCATCTACCTCAATTTTCCCCAAATCACCCCCTTAGGAGTCATCAAAACCCCTGTTTTTTTCTTCTTCTTTTTCTTCATTATAGTCATTAAATATAGAAATATGTGGCTTTATATGTACTTCAAATGGCGGCGATGGTAGACCCAGTTGACAACCTAGGAGGCTCCCAATGAAAGTCTCTCTGTCCTCCCAGTCACACTCCACTGTAGCTAATCCTTTTCAACATAGCTAATCTTTTTCAACATTCCTCCTCACCCTTTAAAACCCCTATTTTATTACTCTTTCATTTACAAACTTAATGGAGGTTTGCAGCTTCACCAGCGATTCTAACGGCGGCGATGGCCATCTCCGCCATTTGAAGAACTGATAAAGCCACGATTTTCAATATTTTGTGTCTGAAATGAAGAAGTAAAAAAGAAAATAGGGGTTTTGATGGTCCTCGGAGTGGTGATCAGGGTCTAAATTGAGGTGGGCAGTGGAATGGTACAACTTTCCAGTGGCAGAGCTATAATCTAGTGCAACATAAAAGATAATAAAAAATACATTACATGGCTCTTTAATTGCACTTGCTTGCACGCGCTTTCACCAATTATCTTATTTTGAGTTAAAATACATAATTATCCTTTTCCCCCATCCATATTGCTCAAAACATAAAGTACCCATTGCACAACTCTTAAATTACACGTGCACACACAAACTTTCACCCATTCGTCTTCTTTTGAGTTAAAATATATAATTATCCTGTTTGCCTCGTCCAAATCGTTCAACATATAAAATACATGAAATCTAGTAATAAAATGGGAGAAATTTTTTGACATATCCATTCTACAATGTTTGACCTCCATAAATGAAAACACATGTCACTCAACTCACACTCATATTATAGGATTGTCAAATAAAATATCAACAAAAGAATTGCAAAACATCAACTAAAACTAACAAAACATAAATCATCAACTGAAAATCATAAAAATTCAAATGCAACTAAAAAACCATCAACATAATCATCAAATTAAAAAGGTTAAAACATGAAACAAAAAATATAACTTGAAATGAAGATCATAAAACATCAATATCAAAGTTTAAATTGTCAAATTAAATATCAACTGCAAAGCATAAATCTCAATAAACTACACGTAAACGTCAATTGAAAGTAGTATAAACACTAATAAAATAGAATTAACTAAATAGAATCAACATCAACTACAATAGCATAAGAATCACCAAAATGTATAAAATTGTATAAACATCACTGAAAATTTATTGAACATCATCAACTAAACACCTTGAACCCCCACTCACCACCACATTCTACCACCTTGAACCACCGCACCACCATGCTGCCCAAGCACCGACCCAAACGGTCGGCGAAGATCGGCTATGCCACCATTTGGGATCGAGCTCTAGATTGCCAATCTGCATCCACACCTCCACCAACAAATTCGAGCTCCACTACTTCTATGTCGAAGGCCCCACGCACCACCCAAACTCAAGCGGAAAGGACACACAACCGGCCTCGAACTCGAGCTCCACCCCTGCTACGCTGGAGGTCTCACGCACCACCCAACTCAGGCGGCATAGATACCAACACCGATGCGAACTCGAGCTCCACCGGAGGTCCCATGCACCACCCAAACCCAGGCGCAGGGACACCAACACCGACATTATACTCGAGCTCTACCGCTACAGTTCATCGGAGCTCAAGGCAAAACTGTGACGGTTATAGTTAGAGGTTGGGTTTCAGATTAGGGCTTAAGGATATTTATTGTATACATAATTGATGTAATTTTTTTTGATAATTACACGATAGATTCCCAAATTTATTTGCACCTTTTTAAAAAGAAACTCATCCAAATTAAAATATTTAATAACTGATTAATGATCTCTTTCTAAACTTTAGACTATTTAAAATAAGACTTGGTAAAAATCATTGATTTATTCAAATAACTATTTTATTATTGTAAGCGGCATAATAATTTTAAAGGTTAGTTTTAAGTTATTGTAATTGAGTGATTTTGCTCATTTGTCTACAATCTCCACTTAGATAGTGATAGTACTAATAATAATAGGTGCCAAATTTTCTTCTTGTTTGAAAAAAAAAATCTTCTGGAAAGAAATTAAGAAGTCGCACATGGGGGTTTATGATATTCACGGTTTTGTCAAAACTAGCTTTTAGCACAGTATCCACTCCTCTTCTATTAATTATCTTTAACTTTAAGTGAGTGTTTTTAAAATAAGTATAAAGTCTTATTTTTTAAATATATAGACATAATTATTTTTATAACTTTTGTTTTCGTTTATTTTAATAAATTTTTTATAATTTTAAAATCTTTTAAAATACATTTTAAAATATAAGTAATAGTCAAGTGATAACATGACCCTAACTTTAGATTGAAAGTGTCAATATAACCTTGAAAAATGAGAAAGTGTCAAAATACCCCTAACTTTATGATGTATGTGTTAATCTAATCGTGGACGCCGTTGACTTCAATTGTCAACACGAAATTTGGCTAGAATTTAAGATAAATGACAATTTTATCTATGGATTGAAAGGGGTAAAGTGAGAATTTAGGTTATGAGACAAGGGTATTTTTGTCCTTTCAGATCCAACCAACACTCAAAATTAATGAGTCAACGCCATAATAGTGACAAAAGATTATGACTGAACATTTTCTCATAAAGTTTGAATCGTTTTGACACTTTCTCATTTTACAGGATTATATTGACACATTCAAATCAAAGTTAAGATTATAAGTGTAAAATTCCTATAAATAATTATATTTTAATCTCAAAAGTTATAAAAAAATGTTCATCGTTAGAAAGTCTAACATGAGACACTCTAAGGAAACAGAGATTGTTCCCTTATTTTGTTCAAAATTTGGATGCAAATGCAATTCACTTGAAAGTAAAATATAAATCCACAGAATAGGCGACAAGAAGTCTATGCTGTCCACCCGCCAAAAGGCCCCCACTTTGAATGTGAACACACTTATTTAAAGGCAGACGCAGATGTGAGATTCTCCCAAAGTCAAGTAAACTCAGCCGTTTCATTTTGAATAGTCAAGCCTTTCCCCACGAAATTTCCTTCTTGCTTCTTCATTGCTCACACACTCCACCATATCGCACATTTTCGCCATGATCCAATTTGCTTTGCGCCAAGAATAACTGGGAAAAAAGAAGAAATTCACCATCTTTTCTTCTCCATGGCAATGCCCAGATTCCAAATTGTGGCCGTCTTCTTCTTCTTCTTCCTCCTGGCGTTGCCATTCCATGGAAGCTCGCAGAACACCCAAGAAAGAGCCATCTTGGTCAGCCTGAAGCAGTCATGGTCGGACCCACCTTCCATTTCCCACTGGAACCAGTCCTCCGACCACTGCACTTGGCCGGAGATCACCTGCTCCGCCGGCTCAGTCACCGCCATTACCGCCGAAAGCTATGGAATCTCCTCTCCAATCCCACCAGCCATATGCGACCTCAAAAACCTCACGCTTCTCAGCCTCGGAGATAATTTTATTCCGGGGACATTCCCAACTGTCCTGTACAGTTGTTCCAAGCTTCAATCCTTAAACCTGTCGGTTAATTCATTCGCGGGAAAGCTTCCTGATGATATCAATAAGCTTCCCCTGAGCCTGGAATACATCTATCTGGAGCAGAATAACTTCACCGGCGATATTCCTCCGGCTATCGGGCAGCTAACTGGGCTCCGGAGCCTGTATCTCGGGTCCAACCTGTTTAATGGTTCTTTCCCCGCGGAGATTAGTGAGTTGGTGAATCTGGAAGAACTGGTGCTGAATGATAATGGTTTTGCTCCTCAAGCTGTACCTTCCAGTTTTACCAAGCTGAAAAGGCTGAAAAACTTTTTCATGCACGCTGCGAATTTGATCGGAGAGATCCCGGGAGACATCGGGAACCTGACGGCGCTGGAGTTCTTGGACTTGGCGAATAATCAGCTGACCGGAGAGATCCCGGACAGCCTGTTTCAGCTGAAGAACCTGAGTACTGTGTTTATTCACCATAACAAGTTATCAGGTTCGATTCCTCAACAAATTCAGTCCCTGAATTTGGTCGGAATTGATGTTTCCAATAACAGCTTGACCGGGCCGATTCCTGAAGATTTTGGAAAGCTGACCAAGGTGAAGTTGCTGAATCTGCTCTTCAATCGGTTGTCCGGTGAGGTCCCGGCGAGTCTAGGCCTGTTGCCGGCACTTCGAACATTTAACCTGTTCGGAAACAATCTATCAGGGCAGTTGCCGCCGGAATTGGGGAGGCATTCCATGCTGGAAGAATTCCAGGTTTCGGATAACCATTTCATTGGCTACTTACCTGCAGATTTATGCAAAAATGGAGCCCTTTTGGGAGTGGTTGCTTTCAACAATGATCTCACAGGGCAATTGCCGGAGTCTCTTGGAAATTGCGACACTTTGAAGGTGGTTCTTGTTCATGGAAATCAACTTTCAGGCCAAATTCCGGATGGTTTGTGGACGGCGAGTGGCTTGCTCCAGATCATGGTTTATAACAACTCATTCACAGGCACCCTCCCGGATAAATTCTCGCCAAATTTGAACATTCTTGACATCAGCAACAATCAGTTTTCGGGCAATATTCCGGCTGGGGTGTCATCTTTGATTGGGCTGAGGACGTTTAAGGCCAGCTATAATCGCTTAACTGGTAGTATTCCTGAAGAATTGACATCTCTTGCAGAGCTCAACACTCTTTTTCTTGATGGAAATCAGCTTTCTGGGAATTTCCCACCAAATATGATCTCCTGGACGAGGCTAAACGTCCTGAATTGCAGCAGAAACCGGCTTTCTGGCGAAATCCCAGGATCACTTGGCCTTTTGCCAGTTCTCACTGACCTGGATTTATCAGGAAATCAATTTTCCGGCGCAATTCCAACTCAACTCGGTGGTGTCCGGTCTCTGAACGTCCTCAACCTCTCTTCAAATCGCCTTTCTGGAAGCATCCCAGCTGCCTTCCAGACCGGCGTTTATTCCATGAGTTTCTTGGAAAATCCAGGCCTTTGTTCGAATTCTCCAGCGCTTCACCTGAATTCCTGTGCTTCCAAGGCCTCAAACAGGCTTTCGTCGAAGTTCGTGGCAGCTGTTTCGTGCATCGCTGTAGTGTGTGCTTTACTGGCTTCACTTTACGCGTTTTTCATGATCAGAAGTTACAGAAAGAAAGAGCAGAAGCTGCAGTCAACTTGGAAACTAACCTCATTCCACAAGCTGGATTTCACAGCTTCGACCATCCTAGCAAGCCTCACAGAAAACAACTTGATTGGAAGTGGAGGATCCGGGAAAGTGTACCGCGTTCCCACAGGTCGTCCGGGCGGATATATTGCTGTCAAAAAGATCTCTTCCAGCACCAAATTGGATGAGAAGCTGGAGAAAGAATTTCTCGCGGAAGTTGAGATCCTGGGAACTATCAGGCATTGCAACATTGTCAAGCTGATGTGCTGCATTTCTACTGATAATTCGAAGCTGTTGGTGTATGAATACATGGAAAACCGGAGTTTAGATCGCTGGCTTCACAGGAAGAACAAATCAAGTATGATCGTGAGTACTACTGCTGCAGTCCAACACACCATTCTAGATTGGCCTAAACGGCTGCAAATTGCCATTGCAACCGCTCAGGGCTTGAGCTACATGCACCACGATTGCTCGCCGCCAATCATTCACAGAGACCTGAAATCGAGCAACATTCTTCTGGATTCCGATTTCAACGCCAAGGTTGCAGATTTTGGCCTGGCCAGGGAGCTGGTCAAGGATGGAGAGCCTAACACAATGTCAGTTGTTGCTGGCTCCTTTGGATACATAGCTCCAGGTGAACACTCATCACATTTACTCCTTCCATTCCATAATTAGAGTCACTTTCTTATACTCGCGTAATTTAAGTGTCTAGTGAAGAAACTGATGTTCTTGTTTCTTGATTTGCAATGCAGAGTATGCTCAAACAAAGAGAGTGAATGAGAAGATCGACGTGTACAGTTTTGGGGTGATCCTCCTGGAACTGGTCACTGGAAAAGAAGGTAACTATGGCGACGAAACATCATCACTTGCACAATGGGCATGGCATAACTTCGACGATGAAAAGAGTATACTTACTGCCATAGATGAAGACATCAAGGACTCACCTTACTTGGAAGACATAATTACTGTGTTCAGATTAGGCGTTTTCTGTACCGGTTTGATACCTTCAAAGAGGCCTACGATGAAGGAGATCCTGCAAGTCCTGCTCCGTTGCGACAGCCCTATGTCGCCTGCAGGAAAGAATGATAGAAGAAGTGAGTATGATGTCGCGCCTCTTCTTAACAACTCGAAGCTCGAAAGATCACTAATGGTGGAAGATGACAGTCTTGGCTCAATGGTTTGATCATGGTTTAGCACCAAACACCAAATATAGGCTATGAATATAGTTAATCATGCTGTTTATATATACTGTAAGAGAAGAACTCTCTTTGTCCAACTAATGTAAGAAAGCAGCTGCTTCAATGCAGCATTTTCTGCTTTCTGGAGTTAGCTGATCAATAATATGCTTCAAGGTAGATCCAGTTAAAGTTTCGCCTTAGATCGACATGAAAATTCGTGTTTCGATTCTATTTTAGTTAGCGGAATAGCACTCTTCATGTAGAACACAGGGAGTAGTAACTGTTGAGTTAAAACACAAGAAGTACGTCAACATTTCATGAGGACTTCCATCCACAGTGTTTTAACAGATACTGACAGAGTTCTTATTGGTAACATAAAAGATGTTATTCTTGTTGCCCATGTTATTCTCTAATTCCTCTGTCACTGATATATATATAAAACTATAACAGACACAGCATTTGGACAAGATAGCCAAAAACGATAGCGAAACATATGAAAATTTTCCAACAGTACATGCCACGGCTCAGTTCAAACAGCCAGACTGGACCAAAAATTAGAAACTTTCCTGCCTGCTGTCTTTCCAGTGTCAAGAATCTTCTAATCCAGCGTACTGGGAATTGGAGGCAGCCAAAAGGGCAGCACCGAGGCCAGAACCATCATTTGAGAGCACGGCAGAAGTATTTTCGTAAACTTCACCTAGCAATTCTTGAAGAGTACTGTTCAAGCAGTTTCTGAATTTCGTGTAGTGCTCAAACAGACCACCATCCAAAGCGATGACTGACTTCGGCTTCTCTCCCTCCTTCACAACATCTCTTCCTAACTTTTTCAGAATGCCTAGAATCCCAGCAGCGGAGAGGCGTGCTCCTCGTGATGCAACAATATCACACAGCTCCACAATTACTTTTCGTACTTTCAGCGAAGAATTAGGAATCTGTAGCCAGGAAGAAGAGACTTGCATGATTCTTTCTACTCAAATAAATATTTCCTTCGAAAGCAATTAGAATTTAAAGCAATTTCACTGATGCATTTCAGAACATCTTTCCAGTTTTCTTAACACGAAAAATTGGCGCAAGCAAATGAAAAACCAAAATCAAGTTTTAAAGGAACAGAAGAAGCACGGGGATTTTTTTTTTTCCATTTCAGTGCAATGTAAGATACCTCTAGAACGTCCTTCAGTTTACTGCCAACCACTTTGAGATCAGGAGACGTGTCGTGATGCATAGCAGACATATCAGGGGTCCTGCAAATAGAAAAAAATTTCTCTCAGGCTCAGTGCTTTTAATTGCTTTTATATGTTATGTTATGAAGCACAGTTTCTAGTTTTCCCAAAAAGGTCAAATCAGGATAAGAAAATGAAATTCAAACTGGGGAAATCTGAAAACGATTCGCCAAATACTTCCTTGTGATCAAAATTCATAATAAGATATCATACCTAATTATGAACGGTATTTTCAATTTTGAAGGGACAGCATCACCAAATAACAAAGCCTCTTCTGCCATCCTACACAGTACTCTCCGCACAATTTCACCCAGATACATACCAGATATTATCTTCTCAAAAATCTGCAGTTAACTATATGGATTAGAAAACTATAATGCACAATATTATTTATATTGACCTTAAAAATAGGTCTAACTTGACAGGTGTAGAGTGCTGTATCAACCTGTTCCCCGGGGTTTAGACTCTCTTCATCTAGAATTTGGTCGTACTCAGTTAGTGGAAGATGTGATGACCGAAAGCTACCCCATTCCATGTTAATTACCTTCACAAATTCAACATGATCAAGAGCATGTTCTGATACAAGGACAAAATGGGAGAAGAATTAATACTCATCGGTAATGCCTACCATTTCTCCAGAGATAGGTAGAAGACCATGCCACTTAGGAATTGCATGTGCTCGCTCAACATATGCAGCATTAGTTCCTGTACCAAGTATAACAGCAGCAACTACATTTGGGTCTTCATATCTTCCCCCTGCTAGGGTCCCAACCGTATCATTGACCTTCAAGAGCCAGGCAAGGTTGAAAATCTTAGAAGCATAGGAGCATATCACGGGAGAGAATTGTCTCAGGAATTTATTTATTTATTACTACAAAAAAATAAACTGAAGCAGAAAGAAGACGATTTGTTTCCTTTAAATGGCTATCTCCGCCATTTGAAGCACTGATAAAGCTACTAATTTCTATATTTTTGTGTCTGAAATGAAGAAAAAAGAAAAGAAAATAGGGGTTTTGATGGTCCTGAGAGTGGTGACCAGGGTCTAATATGAGGTGGGCAGTGAAATGGTACAACTTTCCAGTGGCAGAGCTATAATATAATGCAACATAAAAGATAAGAAAAATACCCATTACATGGCTCTTTAATTGCACTTGCTCGCACGCGCTTTCATCAATTCATCTTATTTTGAGTTAAAATACACAATTATCCTTTTCCCCTTCCAAATTGCTCAAAATATAAAGATACCCATTACACAGCTCTTAAATTGCACGTGCACACACAAACTTTCATCCATTCATCATCTTTTGAGTTAAAATGCATAATTATCCTTTTTTCCTCGTCCAAATCGCTCAACATATAAAAATACATGAAATCCAGTAATAAAATGGGAGAAAGTTTTTGACATGTCCATTATACAATGTTTGTCCTTTGTAAATGAAGCCATGTGTCACTCAAAAGTTGTTCTCCATAAACTCTCCCTATAAATTCGCCTCGAACTCACACTCATTCTCACACTCATTCCCTACAATCTTTTTTGACAATCATTCTCACCATTTAAAACCCCATATTTTGCACTCTTTCATTTTCAAACATAATGGAGATCAACGGCTTCACCAACGGTTCTAACGGTGGCAATGGCCGGAAACCCGACCACCAATCGAAGAAAACCCATGTGAAAGCCTCTTCTTCATCTCGAAAGGGCAAAATGAAGGGCAAAGGTGGGCAGGAAAATTCCACATGCCCTTACAAAGGCGTCCTACAGCAAATGTGGGGAAAGTGGGTGGCCCAAATTTAATGCGTCAGACTGACGAAAATTTATTTATGCACGTAAACTAAATTTGATATTTTATAAAAAAAGAAAGAAATAATATGCATATATGTGTGTTCGATTTATTAGTTTTAGGTTTCTCCATAAAATATTTAACATGGGTACTTTTATTTTTTTGATTATTCACTTTATTAAATCTACTTATTTTATTTTTTAAAATTATATTTGTTTATGTGCATTAAATGGGGAAAAAATCAGGTGTTCATAATTATCAGTTTACTGGTCAAATTTTTCCTCTTCTTCCTATGCATGATTTTCCTCTATTGAGCAATCGACTTAGATAGAAATCAATGAGAATTGAATGAAATATCATTATAATTAATTATGTGCAGATAATTTTTTAGTGACAATATGCATGTTATTTAGACACGCTTATTTCAATATGGCACTTACATTGCACGAATAAAATATGTTAAAAAAATCTCGAATTTTATTACTATATTTTATGTATTTTGATATGTTGTGCAATTTGGACAAGAGAAAAAGGACAATTATGTATTTTAACTCAAAAGAAGATGTTTGTGAAAGCGCGTGAATGCACGTGCAAATTAAGAACTGTATAATGGGCGCTTTTATTATATTTTATGCTGAGCTAACTTAAAACTCCACCGCTGGAAATTGTACCATTTTATCATTTGCCTCAATTTTCCCCAAATCACCCCCCTTAGGATTTGTCAAAACCTCTATTTTTTCCCCTTCTTCATTATAAACACAAATTATAGAAATTCGTAGCTTTATCGGTGCTTCGAATGGCGGCGATGACTGAAGACCCAGTTGGCAATCTGGGAGGCTCTCGGTGAAAGTCTCTCCGTCCTCCTAGTCACACTTCACTCTTTCTAATTTTCTTCAACAATCCTTCTCACCATTTAAAACCCCTATTTTCTTACTCTTTCATTTTAAAAAAATGAAGGTTCGGGGCATCACCATCGATTCTAATGGCGGCGATGTTTGAAGCATTGATAAATCCACGAATTTCTATATTTTTGTGTCTAAAATGAAGGAGAAAAAAAAGAAAATATGGTTTTTGATGGTTCTTAGAGTGGTGATCAGGGGGAAAATTGAGGTGGGCAGTGGAATGGTACAACTTTCCAGTGGCAAAGCTATAGTCTAGTGCAACATAAAAGTTAATAAAAATACCCATTACACGGTCTCTAATTACACTTGCTCGCACTCGCTTTCACCAATTCATCTTCTTTTGGGTTAAAATACATAATTATCCTTTTCCCCATCCAAATTGCATAAAATGTAAAAGTACCCATTACACAGCTCTTAAATTGCAAGTGCACACACACACATGCACACACTTTAACCCATTCATCTTCTTGTGAGTTAAAATACATAGGTACCCTTTTTGCCTCGTCCAAATCGCTCAACATATAAAAATACAGGAATTCTAGTAATAAAATGGGAGGAATTTTTTGATATATCCATTCGACAATGTTTGGCCTTCGTAAATGAAGCCACATGTCACTCAAAAGTTGTTTCTCCATAAACTCTCTTTATAAATTGACCCCTAACTCACACTCTTTCTCACACTCATTCCCTATAATAAAAATTGACAATATTTCTCACCATTTAAAACCCCCAATTTTCTCACTCTATAATTTTCAAACATAATGGAGATCAGCGACTTCATCAACGGTTCTAACGACGGCAATGGCCGGAAACCCAACCACCAACCGAAGAAAAACCCTGCGAAAACATCTTCTTCGTCCTTAAAGGGCACAATGAGGGGCAAAGGTGGGCCTTAAAACTCCACTTGCCCATACGAAGGCGTAAGATAGCAAGTGTGGGGGAAGTGGGTGGCCAAAATTTGCCATGACTCCGGTCAACCCACATTTAATGCGTCAGACTGACGCAAATCTATTTATGAACG